>LZPO01087602.1:39899-58353 GCA_001675575.1 Neotoma lepida | reverse complement strand
TTGGGAACTGAACTTGGATCCTCTTGAGAGTCTTACAGCATTTATCAATCACTGTCATTCTATGGTGAATACACTCTTCAAAAACTATGGGTACTGGAGAGTGGCTCCATTGTTAAGAGCATACTGCTCATCCAAAAACACACCATGTGTACCTATTCCCAGAGGGTGAGATTTAGTTCAATCTTTAGTTTCCTCAGAAAAATACTCACTCTGGAAGGATGTAGTTCTGTGTAGCTATAATTTATGGGAGAATATGACCTTATGTGACTATAACTTTATGGAACTATATTGGTTATGCAAATAATGTTGACAGGTAAAGATATAGAGAAAGCATAGTTGGAAAAATTCTGTGGAAGGTATAGTATCAAAACGACAATGGATTTGAAGCTCCATGTAATACAGAATCTGCTCGGTGCACAAAGGCCAATCACAAGGCAGCGGCAGGGGGATTATACTAAATTCCATAGGTTTTCAAGTTACTCCATTTCTGTACTTCTCTAGTAATCTGAGTTTATGAGTTTGTCTTAGTTAATTTTATATTGCTGTGAAGAGACANTATGGCCTAGGCAACTTACAGAAGAAAGAGTTTATTTGGGGCTTACAGTTTCAGAGAGTTAAGACCATGCCCATAATGGTGGGGAGCATGGCAGGGGCCATGGTACTAGAGCAATTGCTGAGAGTAGACATCTTGAGACACAACTACAAGGCAGAAAAAGTGACACAGGGAATGGCTTACTCTATTGAAACCTCAAGACAAGACCCATGCCTCCCCACTTTTCCTAGTTTTACCATCTGGGAAACAACTATTCAAACATACGAGCCTACAGGTTCCATTCTCATTCAAACCCCCACAGGGTTTATTATTATTATTTTTGAGGTATTGGAGACTGACCCCTAAAACCTCATACATAGTAGGCTATGTGCTCTATCACTGAATAACACCTATAGTATTTAAAAATTTTCAATAATGTACATGTAATATAAAATTGTCATTTTTCTTTATAACGTTTAAGTTGAGTTTCTTATGATAAATGCTTCAAATGTGAAACAAATGGCTATTTCAACATACAGTGACATTCCTTTAAACTAACAACAGTCATTTATTAATTAAAGAAGTATCTGTTAGCTACCTCTTAGGTTTGTGACATCTGTTCAAGTGTAGGGTAACACAATGGAAAAATTTGCCTCTTTCCTCCAAAGTCATCTGGTGGTGATGAAACATGTGCTGACATTCCTTGCTTGTGTGATTTTTCCAGTGGATTACCACATGGCCATAACTGGCTACATAAGAAATTTAGAAATGGCATGGAATGGTGTTCCCAGGTAAGACAACACAGAAGGTGCAAATAAACCTATCACAACTAGTCTCAAGAATTACAGAAACACTGTCCAATAGCTACCAGGTGCTTTAGGCAAAATAAAATAGCCAAGAGTGGCACTCCATCACTGACTTCTGAAAATATAGGTCAACAATCCTCTGAGGTTAGTATATTGCCTAAAACAAGGGTTGCGGGGGGAGGGTGCATCTACCTAACACATAAGCATTTCCTGTTTAATTCTCAGCTCACATTCATCCTTTCACTGTGACCTTAAACTTTCCTAACTTAAGAAATTAAGATTCACACACTCCAGTGGCTCAGAAAATGAACTCTTCCCCAGGACTAGTGATTGTACTCTTCTTAATATTTGGTAAGTAGAAAGACACGTGGAGCTTCTGCTTTGTTCTATGATATTGATGTAAATTCTAAGGACAATTTTTTCATATGAGGCATAATACAGGTTATCACCAAAGTGACCCACACTGATTTGTTATTATTAATTTCTCTTTTTAGGAGAAAGCAATGGAGACTCGGTGACACAGACAGAAGGTCAAGTAACACTCTCTGAAGGGACTTCTCTGACTGTGAACTGTTCCTATGAAACTAAACAGTACCCATCCCTGTTCTGGTACGTGCAGTATCCCGGAGAAGGTCCACAGCTCCTGTTCAGAGTCTCAAAGGCCAACGCGAAGGGAAGCAGCAGAGGGTTTGAAGCTACATATGATAAAGAATCCACTTCCTTCCACTTGCAGAAAGCCTCGGTCCAAGAGTCAGACTCGGCTGTGTACTACTGTGCTATGGGTGACACAGTGACACAAACTGCAGGGGGAGCTGAGCACAAACTCTGAGAAACAGGGGACTGATGCTGAGTGTGTCTGAGATCACTCATTTAGGGACCAGAGGCAGGTCTGCTCTTGTTGACACTCACTGCACACCCAGGCACTGATACAATGTAAACCTTTCAAATTAACACTAAGAACACATTAGGAGAACAGGAAGTGAGCATGCCTTACTTTAGGCTTGATCAGGACGAATGACAGCAGTCAAACACCTCAGTGATTTCCTTTTTTGTTTTTGCTTTGTGAGGTGAGATTTCCAGTAGCCTAAGCTGGTCTTGAATCCCTTATGAAGCTGAGGTTGGCTTTGAACTCCTGTTCTTCTTTGAACCTCCAGTGGACTGGAGTTACAGGCATGAACCACTATACTAGGCTGAATTTGTGATTTCTTAAATACAAAATCTCTTTTGATTAACTGCTTATATGTCATCATCCCCTGTAATTCTCACCCCCTGCACCTGACTCATGTCATTCACAGAATTATCATGGCTTATGAGGCTGCACATGCTCCATATCTTCCTGGTAAAATGAAGTGAGAAAGAGTTTATTTTTCTTTCCTCTGAAGGTCTGATAGTTTATTCGTCATTCCTAAAGATTCTTACCTTTGACTGAATTAAAAAGTAGAAGCTCTCAGTGGAGACAGTCTGTATCTTGTGGAAATACTTTCCTGACATTTTTATTTGGCTTCCTTAATTCTTCTGGCCAAAAATATACCATACTCTGCAGCCTCTTCCTTAAGTTTCTAGTGTGAAATTTCAGTGCAATAGATCAGTGGCTGTGATAAGGATTGAAGGGAAAAGATGCTGAATCTTGTGCTTTGGTCCTGGGGGAAAATGAATTAAGATGAAGAGATGAGTATTCTCAATTCTGTTATCAGGTCAAATGAAGAAAACTGAATTAAGCATTGGGGAAGTTGGAGGTGACATTATTAGGAGAGCAAAACATGGATTGTGGTGCACTTGGGGCATAATATAGGATAGGAATTAGATAAAGTGGTAAAGACAACTATTCCACAGACTCATAGTCCTTGAAGAAAACTAGGGACAAATGGATGGACATTTACCTGTTAATGGAAGAAAGTTTTCCTTCTTTCTGTAGTATATTACAAAAGACCATAGGGATCCCAGATTCAAAATGTAACAACCAAGTTATGAAGCATGAAGCATTTTTCAAAACTGTATTCAAGTATGTGTATGTGCTTGTGTATGTGCTTGTGTGTGTGTGTATGTGTGTGTGTGTGTGTGTGTGTGTATGTGAGTGCAGGTGTTTGCAGAGGCCAGAAATACCCTAGAGCTTCAGTTGCAGTCAGCTCACAGCTGGGAACCCAACTTGGGTTCTCTGAAAGAACAGCAATGCTCTGAACCACTGAGCCATCTCCCCAGGCCACATGAAACACATTTAAATAAACATAGGGGTAAATTTTAATAACATGAGTTGGACAAATCTTTCTCACTTGTGACGACAAAGGGGAAAGAAACAAAGTGAAGACAGAATACAAAGTGAAGATAAAATAGTTTGTCCCCATTGAAATGAAAAATAATAATAATTATTATTATTTTTTTTTTACTTTTTTCAGTGCTAGGAATTAAACACAGGCATCCTGAGTGCTAGGCAGGAGCTCTACTGAGCTATAGTCCTAGCACTAACATGCTTGTGCTGTAAAGCACACCACTGATAAAGTGAACAGAGAATCCCAAAGTTGAAGGAAATGTTTGCAAATCATGTATCTGCTGAGGCAGTGCCAAACAGAATTATAATCACATCACTGTTTTTTATTTTTATTATCATTTAAAAAATGTATTCTCTCACACAACACTTGCCTACCACAGCCTTTCCTTCCTCCCCTCTTCCCAGCATCCCCCAACCTCCCCTCTCCCTCAGAGCCACTGCTCCTCAGTTTCCCTGCAGAAGACAGCAGGCCTCCCAGTGATTACCAACTGAACACAGCACAACAAGATACAATAAGATATAAATCCTCATATCAAGGCTGAATGAGGCAACCCAGTAGAAGGAAAAGGGATCCATGAGTATGCAAATAGTCAGAGACACCCCAACTCTCATTGTTAGGAGTCCAACAAAAACCCCAAACTAAACAATCCCAGCATGTATGCAGAGGACCTAGCACACACCCATGTAGGCCCCCGTGGTTGCCACTTTAGTCTCTGTGAGCCCCTATGATTGCGTAGTTCATTCTGTGGGCTGTGTTGTCATAGTGTCCTAGACCCCTCTGACTCCTACAACCCTTCCTCTCCCTCTTCTGCAAGGTTCCCCGAGCTCCACCTAATGTTTGGCTTATGGATCTCTGTATCTGCTCCCTTCAGCAGCTAGAGGAAACCTCTCTGACTATGACTGGGCTAGGCACTGTTCCTATGAGTATAGCAGAATATTATCAGGAATCATTTCATTGACTTTTTTGGTGGGGGAGGGGAGGCGTCAGTTATGTTTGGTTCTACCCTAGGTTTCTATGCTATCCAGCATCTGGATCCTGGCCATCTAGGCAGTGATGGTCATGGGCTCTTCAGTGTGGTGTGGGCCTCAAGTTAGGCAAGTCATTGGTTGGCCATGCACACAAACTCTGAGCCACCATTGCCCCAGAGCATCTTGCAGGTTGGACTGGTTATGGGTGGAAGATTTTGTGGCTGGGTTGGTGTCCCAGTCCCACCACTGAGAGCCTAGCCTGGTTACCATGAGACCGGTTCAGGCTCCATATCCTCCATTACTAGGAGTCTCGCGAGGGTCACCCTTGTAGGTTCCAGGAAGTTTCCCCTGCACTAGGTTTCCATATTGGTCTCTAAATGTCCATCTATTCCAGTTGTCTCTCCCAGTACTCTCTCTATCTCTCAGTCCTTCCCTCCCCCACTTGATCCTTCCTGTTTCCATCCCCACCTGCCCCCAGTGCACCCACAAAATCTATTCTATTTCCTCTTCCCAGGGAAATCCTTTCATCCATCTTGAGCCCTCCTTGTTACTTAGCCTCTCTGGGTCTGTGGATTGTGGAATTATTATCCTTTATTTAACAGCTAATATTCACTTATAGGTGAGTACATATCATGGTTGTCTTTCTGGGTCTGGGTTGCCTCTCTCAGGATAGATTTTTTTCTAGTTACATTCATTTGCCTGCAAATTTCATGATGTCATTTTTACTCTAACAGCTGAGTAACACTCCATTGTGTAAATACACCACATTTTCTTTATCCATTCTTTGGTTGGAGGACATCAAGATTGCTTCCATTTCCTGGCTCTCATGAATAAAGTTGTTATGAACATAGCTGAGCAAGTGTCCTTCTGTTAGGATGGAGGAATCGTTTGGGTATATGTCCAAGTGTGGTATAGCTGGACCTTGAGGTAGATTGATTCCCAATATTCTGAGAAATCACCATATTGATTTTCATAGTGGCTTCACAAGTTTGCACTCCACCAACAATGGAGGAGTGTTCCCCTTGCTCCACATCCTCATCAGCATAAGCTGCCCTTTGTGTTCTTTATCTTAGCCATTCTGACAAGGGTAAGATGGAATCTCAAAGTAGTTTTGATTTGCATTTCCCTGATGCCTAAGGATGTTGAACATTTCTTTAAGTGTTTCTCAGCCATTTCAGATTCCTCTAATGAGAGTTCTCTGTTTAGGTCTGCACCCATTTTTTTAACTGGAATGTTTGGTTTGTTGATGTGTAGTTTCGTGAGTTCTTTATGTATTTTGGATATTAGCCCTCTATCAAACATGAAGTTGGTGAAAGTATTTTCCCATTCTGTGGGCTGCTGTTTTGTCCCGTTGACAGTGTCCTTTGCCTTACAGAAGCTTTTGGGTTTCATGAGGTCCCATTTATTAATTGTTAATCTTAGTGCCTGCATTATCAGTTTTCTGTGTAGGAAACTATCTCCAGTGCTGACACATTCAAGGCTATTTTCTACTTTCTCTTCTATCATGTTCAGTTTGTCTGGTTTTATGTTGAAGTCTTTGATGCACTAGGACCTGAGTTTTGTGCAGGATGATGAGTATGCATTTATTTGTATTCTTCTATATGAAGATATCCAGTTAGGCCAGCACCATTTGTTGAAGATGCTTTATGGTTTTTTCCATTGACTATTTCTGGCTTCTTTATAAAAAAAAAAGCAGGTGTCCATTGTCATGGGGATTTATGTCTGGATCTTTGATTCGATTCCATTGATTCACATGTCTGCTTTTATACCAATACCTGGCAGGTTTTTTTTTAATTCCTATAGCCCTGTAGTACAGCTTGAAATCAGGGATGATGATACCTCCTGAAGTTCTTTGTTATTCAGGATTGTTTTAGCTATCCTGAGGTTTTTGTTTTTCCATATGAAATTAAGTATTTTCCTTTCAATGTCTGCAAAGAATTGTGTTGGAATTTTGATGGAGATTGAGTTGAATCTGTAGCGTGCTTTTGGCAGAATGGCCATTTTCACTGTGTTAATCATATCAATCCATAAGCGTGGGAGAGATCTTTCCATTTTCTGATATCTTCTTCAATTTCTTTCTTTAAAAACTTGAAGTTTTCATCATATACCTTTCTCTTGCTTGGTTAGGGTTACTGCAAGGTATTTTATATTGTATGTCACTATTGTGATGGGTGTTGTTTTTCTGATTTCTTTCTCAGTCCATTTGTCATTTGTATATAGGAGATATATACTGATTTCTTTTAGTTAAAGTTGTATTCAGCCATATCACTGAAGGTGTTTATCTACTGTAGGAATTCCTTGGTAGAACATTTTTGGTCACTTATGTATATTATCATACCATCTGCAAACAAATGATACTCTGACTTTTTCCTTTCTAATTTGTACCCTCTTGAACTCTTTGATAGCATGAAGAGAAACTCAAAGTGGACAAGTGATTGAATGCATGACCCTGTATAAACCAATTCATGGTGGCACATGTTTCTAGTTCCAGCACTCAGATTAGTGAAGCAGAATAATGAATTTGAAGCCAGCCTGGGCTACATATGACTATTTTAAACATGGCAAAAAGCACAAGAAAAGATAGCAAGCAAGATCAGTCTTTAGGATAAGGTAATTTCACTCAATAAGACAGATAATATAAAATAGATGTGAAATTGTGATTGTTCGCATAGACATAGAGACTTCATGCATTATAGGTAGGAATGTAAAATGCTGTGGTAAATAGTAAATAGTAATTCTACTCCCATTTGTATTCTGAAGGAAATTGAAATTATGCCCACACAGAAACCTACACCAAAATGTTCATGGTGATAATTAGCCAGAACTATATGCCTATCACTAGATGAATGCAAAGACGTTATATATGTTTAATGGGGTATTATACAGTAATAAAATGACAACATTCTAATACATAATAAGACATAATGCCCCATAAAACCCAACAATAAGTGACAGTACTGTGATGGTTCTTCTTGGTTGCCAACTTGGCTGGATGTGCAATCAATTAAAAGGCAAGCTGGGCATAGAGATCCTGCTTCTCTGGAGAGGCCTGACTGATTCAGATGCTAGCCACACAACACTACACTATTTTGGGGACTCATTTTTGCAGGCACTGTTCAGTATAGACAAGTCTACAACACACCAGTTTTTTGCTATCTATCTAGAGTTAGGGAGCCCAGATATCAGTGAAAGGGGAGTGATGGCCAATGATGATGGTTATGAAGCTATATGAACAACATACCAATTATTGAAATATACATTTGAAATGATTTAGCATATAATGAATACTTCATAAGACCTGTTCAAAATACAAAGCAAAAGAAGGATTAAAAAGCATGTTGTATGAAAAGTAGCATTTAAAAAAAACAACAAAAGAAAATCCAGTGGCTCAGCTTTCTAATTTGATCCAGAGTCTGTCCCTTCTCACAGCTTCTGGTCCTATTGTTTTATTGGACCCCAAGCATCTGTCTGGCCCTACATGCTTCAAGTACTGCATTGGGTTTCCTGAATTTCTACTTGATAGCGGACACTTTCTTTTTCAGAAAGCAGACACATCAATTCCTTAAAAAATGATCATTCATAACTATCAAAACAAATCAACATCAGTACAACCCCCCTCAACCCAGTCATTTGCTAGTTCACTCATGATGAACCCAAAAGTTTTATTAAGTACTGTCTATCACTGCAAGCTCTAAGGATAAGTATTTAGAGGATCTATTCCTATTTGCCTTTTCTGCTTTGAAAATCACCCACTTGACTATATTTATATACCTGACTTTATAGTTACATAGTTCTAAATAAATCTGTTTATACATAGACACATATTTTTAATGTTAAGTACAAAATTTTCCACTTGAAAAAAAGGATTTGTCTTGAATCACCTTTCTATTAATTGTCATTTGTTTTTTGTGTTACAAAATATTTGTTGATCTAGGAAACACATACTAAATTCCAATATTGCTACCAGGAAACTGTCAATTTGGGGTTAAACACATCTGATCAATACAGTTATTTGTGCCTATTTTGTGTCAAGCCATAATCTGAAAGACAGTATGCAAAGAGGAGAAAACTGTAGCTTTGGTAGAACTTGCTTCAGTGTTGGCTTACAGAAGGCTTTCACCATATTGTCATTATTTTATCTAAAAAAAAAACTATAGTTTTCTCTTTAATTTTATTGCTTGTTTNTTGTTTTGAGACAGGGTTCCCCTATGCAGTCCTGGCTGTCCTCAAAATTGTTCTGTATACCATATTGTCCTCAAACTCACAGAGATCCTCCTGCCTCTGCCTCTGCCTCTGCCTCCCTAGTGTTGGGATTAAAGGCATGTGCCACAGTTCCTGGCAGAACTTCTTAGTTTTAATACTACTGATGCCATTCTCATGTGCCCTCCTTTTGCCTCCTGCTTGTGGATCAAAATATAAGCTCTCCGCTGCTGCTTCATTCACCTGCTGCCAACTACCTCTGCTCCACCATCATGGGCTCTTACCCTCTGAAGCTGTAAGTCCCAAATAAACTCTTTCTTTTCAAAGTTGTCTTGGTGATCACATTTTAGCACAGTAATAGAAAAGTAACTAATACAAGCAATGTGTACTCTCTTTGTTTTTATTTTATGTGTATGAATGTTTTGCATTCACATATGCCTGTGCACCATGTGTGCAACCTGGTGTCTGTGGAAGCCTGAAGAGGGCATCAAATTGCCCAGAACTATAGTTATAGATGGTTGTGAGCCACTAAGTGCATGCTGGGAACTGAACTTGGTCCTTTGGAAAAGTGTCCAATGTTTTTTAACTACTGAGCCATCTCTCCAGTTCCCAAAATCTTATAAGATTATTAGGATAATTAGAACTCTAGACACAGTACAAAGACAAGGAAACAAATGCATCAAAAAGGGCTTAAGGAATAGAATGTGGAAATATTAAAGATTTATTTCTCTATGTATGATTATGATGCCAAGTTGATTTTGTAATTGATCTCATATAATATGATATTAAAATGTATAGTTTGCTATGGCTATCACAGAAAACTGTCGCTGACTGGCAGGCATCAACCACAGAAATTAATTTCTCCACAATTCTACACACTCTAAGTCCAAGATCAGGAAGTTCACAGGATTAGTTTCTTCTGAGGCCTCCCTCTTGACTTGTAGATGATCCTTTATCCCCAAGTCATCACTTGCTTTTTCTCTGAGGATTTTCATCTATACTTCCTATATAAATATCAGACTCATTTAATTAGAGCTGGCCTTATTTTGCCTTGATTATTTTTTAAGGGCCTCATCTTTGAATACAGTCAAATTCTGAGGTTCTTAGGGTCTTAGCTTCAGCACAAACATTTTGGAGAGGGTACAATTCAGGGTTTACAGCCATGACATTAAATACATACTACAGGCATGAAGAATGTATACTCCTTCATGACCCAGTGTCCTTAGGATTTCTGGTGACAGAGCAATCATATACACCCTGGATGATGAGGCTTCTCCACCTTCTCCTAAATGCATTTCTAGAGGAAGGAGAAACATGCAGCCACAAATAACTCATCAAAGATCATGACTCAAACCATGGCACTAAATAGATCAGTGTTAAAAATTAAAAGCATTTAATCAATGTAAATATGTTTTCTTCTGTGATTACTAGATGAGGATATGGATTCTCTTAATTTTAGTTTTATTCGTTTCTGTAGCTAAATTTTCAATTTTTATCAGTATTTTATTTTTGTTCATTTCCCCATTCCCTAATTCTCTTCTTGTCTGAACATTAATCCTGCTTTATTTTAGCCTTTTATCCTCTTTTCTCAGACCTTGGCTTCTAAGGAGCTATTTTAGTTTAGTAATTTGCATTCTTCTTTCATCAACACAGCTATTAAGTCTTTGAGATTTTGCAATAGTGGGTGTGGTGGCCGAGTAGATGAGGGAGAGTGCTATGGTTCTTTGCACACAGGGGTGGCAGGGACAATACTGTTCAAATTTGTTTTATATTGCTGTGATAAATACTAGGACAAAAGACAACTTGGGGAGGAAAGGGTTTAGTTCAACTTAACATTGACCCTTCCTCATAAAGCAAGTGAGGGCAGGAACTCAGGACAGGAGCCTGGAGGTGGAAGACTAAACAGAGGGCATGAAGTAGCGCTACAGACTAGCTTGCTTTCCATGATTTGCTCAACTTGCTTTCCTACATAACACAGGACCACCTGTCCATGAGTAGTACCACTCAAAATTCCTTGGGCCCTTCCAGATCAATCATTATTTTTTTAAAAAAAAGTCCCATATTCACACCCAAAGGGCAATCTGATGGAGGCAAATCCTCAGCTGAGATTCTCTCTTCCCAGATGACACTAGTTTGTGTAAAGTTGATGAAAACTAACCAGAAAACTTCACTCTTTGTCATCTTGACACACAAATGCATCACTATTAAACTGTGCACTTTCTTATTTTTTTCCCCAAGATCTCATGCTAATATAAGAATTTAAAGAACAGTAAAACTTTAAAAGTTCCACGGTCTTTAAAACTCAAACATTTTAAAAGTTCAGTCTCTTTAAAAATATCCAACCTGAGCTGGGTGGTGGTGGTGCACACCTTTGATCCTAGCACTCAGGAGGCAGAGGCAGATGGATATCTCCGAGTTTGAGTCCAACATGGTCTACAGAGTGAGTTCCAGGACTGCAAGGGCTACACGGAGAAACCTTGTCTTAAGAAAGCAACCAACCATCTAACCATAAACAAACAAACAAATACAAAATGCTCTTACCAGGTCCTCCCTTCATACCTCCTCTCAACTTCATATATGCTATGGAATAATCCTCTTGTACACTGCAAAGATTTCTCACTTGAATTTTGTCACTTGAATTGGTTTAATAAAACACTGATTGAGAGTGGTGGTGGTGCATGCCTCTAATCCCAGTACTCAGGAGGTAGAGGCAGGCAGATCTCTGTGAGTTCAAGGACAGCCTGGTCTACAAAGTGAGTTCCAGGACAGATAGAGCTGTTCACAGAGAAACCCTGTCTCAAAAAACAAACAGACACACACACAAACAGCCGGGCGGTGGTGGTGCACGCCTTTAATTCCAGCACGTGGGAGGCAGAGGCAGGAGGATCTCTGTGAGTTTGAGGCCAGCCTGGTCAACAGAGTGAGATCCAGGACAGGCACCAAAACTACACAAAGAAACCCTGTCTTGAAAAACCAAAAAAGAAAGAAAGAAAGAAAAACAAAAACAAAACAAAACAAAAAAACACCGATTGGCCAGTAGCCAGGCAGGAAGCATAGGTGAGGCAACCAAATTAAGGATGATTAGAAGGAGACGAGTGGAGTCAGGATTCATCAACCAGATACATATGGAGTAGGAGATGAATGTGCCATGCTGATAAAGGTATGGCCACGTGGCAAAGCATAAATAAGAAATGTGGTTTAATTTAAATGTATGAGTTACTTAGTAAGAAGCCTGAGCTATTGGCTGGACATTTATAAGTAATATTAAACCTCCAAATCAATTACTAGGGAAACAGCTGCCAGGTATTTGGGAACAGGTGGACAGGAGAGAAATGTCTAATTACATATGGCATTCCAATGTGTGGCCAAAATTTCCACATAAACCCTGACAAAGCTTCAAACAGATTCTAGACACACAAGAATAGAGTCAAGCATGGCTTCTTGGTAGCTGCCTTTTCTCTAGGGGTTTCTAGGAGCAGAGGCATGGCTCCTTTAAGAGATGGCTTCCTGGCTTGGTGCTAGTGGCAAAAATGGGCGGCTCTTTTAAGTGGTCCTGCTACCAAACACTTAAATGGTGTTTATGAGCAGCCTGAGGCATGCTACTCAGTGGCAGTAGGGACCTAGAAAGTTCCCAGAGTTGAGGCAGTAAACATAGCTCCCAGAGCTGATGGTAAACATACCTCTGCCATGAAACTAGACTCTCAGGAAACCAAGGGGAAGGAGCCAGCACCAGCATGCCATGATGTAAGTTACACAGCAGTTTTTTGCTCATGCAGACAGAAAAGGTTACAGATATGCGGTAAGGACAGATGTAGACAAAAAGAGCCTCTAAAATGGGTCATGGTGTGTTTAAAAAATATGTAGGCTTGGGAGAGAAAAGAAAAAGGGTAGAGAAAGTCCTTAAATAAGGAATAGATTTAAAAAAAATTATAAGCCATGTAAAGATGGAAGACACACAGAGTATCTGGATATTGTATGTTATTGTGTTGTCTTTAAATTTTTTGACTGCTAATGAACAAATGATAACTGCTGAGAGGCATTTGATTATGAAAGCTGATAGATTAAAACAACCTATATATTTTAAAAATATTTGACTATAAAATTTAAGTCCAAAGATACGTTACTTTGGGAAAGAGGCTCTGCTTTTATTTCCACAGGAAACGAGAGGCTGTGGATTCTTTCTGGATTAAGAAAAATCAGGTTTTATTGAGGAAGACCCCCTGAAAAATCTCCAATGGGAACAGATGGCCCAGATGATCCAACATTTCAGAGCACCTCTGTTGCAGTTTCCTCTGAGTTCTGCATTCAGAAGAGCTTCAAGGCTGATGGCTGAGATGATCCAGCCTCACAAACTACTCCAGTCAGGACTTGACCATAATCCTAAAATTTCCCAGGGTCTCCCAAAGATTACCAGCACTTCCAACCAATAGGAAGTAGCCTAGAGAACTACACCCACATTCCACAAAATAAATTATGAATATTTGTCATTGTTTAGGGGGTTGATTACAAGTTGTTATTGATAATGATCAGAAAAAAATGAACAAAGGAGATTAGATTCAAAGATCTCTTTCTAAAAAGAAAAAAAGGGAGGATATAGAAATGATAGGATAAAAGGGTAGATTTTTGAATCTACTTTAATCCAAAACTAACAGTTAATCTCAAAATATTTTATATTGGTATAGATTTTAATTTATTGATAAAAATTTAAAGTTAATTTTGTGATACCATATGTATATTTCTACTCTTGTTTAAGGTATTATGTTTATACAGATCAATTAAAATTTAATTTAAAATTAAGAAATACAGATTAATAGTTATTTATAATAGTCAAACTTATGGTCATGTTAGTTAGGTTTTTCTATGTATACAAAGATATATTTCAGATAGATAGGTAATCTTCAAACACTTCAAAGACCCACAGAATATGGCATTTAAGATGTTTAAATAATGTTTATTTGTTTTAATGACAATGAGACATCTGCACCAATCTACTTCAGAGAAGATGATGAGCATCAAAGAAACTCTTATGGAGTTTACTTTCTTTGTGACAAAAATTAGACACTTGGCAGGAAAGTGCCCTTGCTTTGACTGCTGACAGTATGCTGTCCAAACTGGACAAGCAGGGCACAAAAGAAAGTGACTGCTGAACCTTGACAAGACAAGGCAGGACAGTCCTTCAAAAATATTGCTTCACCAAAAAATCTGTCAGATATTCTAGGCCTGCAGGCTGAAGATTTATGCTCCAACAATACAGAGGAACCTTGGGTGACTGTCCAGGCAGCCAGCTGTTTCTATCATTACTTAATTTTAAAGTTGTTTGTTCTGCACTTCCTGTTTACTCAGGTATTTTATACCATTCTGGGATCTTTGATGGAGATGAAGACTAAATAGTTATAATTATAGTTTTCTTTAGTTATAATAGAAAGTAAATTAGATATAAAATTTTAAGCTCTCCAAGATAAGATAGATAATTAAGTATTTTCTCTAATTTTGTCAAATGCAAATGGATTAGATAGTGTTGCTGTTATTCTTACTTAATAACTCTTTTTGTTGTATATAATCTTACTATGTTAAAGTTAAAACCTTCCTTTTTAATTAGACAAAAAGGGGGAAATGCTGTGGAATAATCCTCTTATACACTGTAAAGATTTGTCACTCAAATTGGCTTAATAAAACACTGATTGGCCAGTAGCCAGGCAGGAAGTATAGACAGGACAACCAAACTAAGGATGATGAGAAGGTAAAGGGCAGAGTCTGGGATCACCAGCCAGATGCAGAGGAAGAAGGAAATGAACTGCCATGCTAATAATGATGTGGCCATGTGGCAAAGCATAAATAAGAAATATGGGTTAATTTAAATGTATGAGTTAGCTAGTAACAACCTGAGCTCTTGGTTGCACGTTTATAAGTAATATTAAGCCTCAAAGTCAATTATTTATGAAACAGCTGCCAGGTATTTGGGAACATGTGGGCAGGAGAGAAACGTCCAATTATACATGTATTTTTTTTTAATTTCTTGTTGAGTTCAATTTAGGCCAACATAAAAATGGGTGTAGGGGTACCCACAAAAGCATCATCAATTTACTAGATATCATACCACTGAAGAAAACTGACTCTCCCTCCCATAGAAGCTATCAACCACTACTAGCTCTTCAGCTAGGGGTTGAAGCTCAGGAGCCCCTCCTCATTCTATGTTGCAGTGTTGACTGGTTTAATCACATTTAGGTCTTCTTCTTCAGGCAACCACACCACTATGGCTTCCTAAGTATAATAGTTCTGTCATATCCTGAAGGTACTATTTCATCCTTGACCTATGGCTTTTACAACCACCCATAAAAACTGTTGTGATGTTTCCTGGGCCTCCTGGGGAAGCATTGTGACATATATGATGTATGTTATAGTTACAGGTGTGTGTTTCACAGACACTTAATCTTAGCACCTTGACCAGTTGTGAGTCTAATATTGTATTAATGGCGGTTAGTACAAACCACCATCTATTGCACAAAAACACTTCTCTAATTAGGATTGACAGCTGCACTAATCTATGGATATGATACAAGTAGAGGGAAGTTTAATACTATATTCATTTAGCAAAAACAGTAGTTGTAGATATCCCCTGGGGCCTATAAATGCCATAGGCATAGGTCCTTGGCCAGATTTATAGCACCAGGCATGCACTTTTCTCCTGTGGAGCAGACCTGAAATCCAATCAGAAGGTGGTTGGCCACTCCCATACCTTTTATATCACTTGTGCCCATGGATAAAGTTTGCTATGCTAATCACTATTGTAGCTCTCAGGGTTCGCAGCTGGTTAAGACTGTTTTGGATTTTCTCCCCTAGTAGCCTGAGTTGCACTTCCTGATACTATAAAATGGAGCCAGTAGTGTCGAAGCTTCCTGATTAGTACTGGCTTGAGTGCTCTAAGTCCTGTGACTAAAGTGTGTGGTGTCTTCAGCAATGTGGCCTTGTCATCAAGTTCTCGTGGGTGACAAAGTGCAATGGCAAATAGGTTACATTGTTCTGTGGGTCTCTATGACTGTCCCTGACCTATAACTATAGGAGATGTATCCTATACCTGTACTGGGATTTTTATTTGACAATAAATGGATTCTGGGAGAAGTATTATCTGTGTAGAATAACTTCAAACACACACACACACACACACACACACACGCACACACATACTTTTCTTTTTTTTCACCAATGTTCATAGCAGCTTTATTGGTAATAACCAGAACCTGGAAATAACCTAGATGCCACTCAACCAAAGAATGGATAAAGGAAATGTAGTACATTTACAAAGTGGATTACTTTTACAAATTTACATGTACATTTACAAATTTAATGTAATTTACAAATTACATTACTCACTTGTTGAAAACAAGGACATCAGGAAATTTGAAGGTAACAGAACTAGAAAAAGTCATCCTGCCAGGTGGTGGTGGCACACACCTTTAATCCTAGCATTGGGAGGAAGAGGCAGGTGGATCTCTGTGAGTTTGAGACCAACCTGGTCTACAAAGCTATTTCCAAGATGGCCAGGGCTACATAGAGAAACTCTGTCTCAAAAAAAAAAGCACACATACTTTTCAAATGTCCTTAGTGTTTGTCATTACTCCAGCCATCCTTCCTTTCTGCCATGCCCTCTCATCCCCTTTCCTACTTAACCCTCTGTTGTGCAGAAACACTATGATAGCATTGACTGAAAATTAAATTTTTTCTTCCCTTTGTTCACAAGAGACTGCAAATAAGAGATTACAAGTTTACATTGATCCCAGGCAGGAAATGAAAACATCCATTAACATTTTATTCCTAGTCTTTTGGCTGTGGATGGACTGTGAATTTAAGATTTGGGGTCATGAACACAGTTCATGAATCATAGTGACATTTTATTTTACATGTTTTAACCCAGCTCATTGTTGAATAGCACCAAGAGCATGTGTCTTTCTCCAGGTTACTGATAATGACTCAGTAGTATGTAAAGAGCCACCCCCAATCTCTACTTATTGTAAGATGAATTTTAAAAGGTCTTATTAATTAAA
The DNA here is from genome assembly GCA_001675575.1 of Neotoma lepida. Lineage (NCBI taxonomy): Eukaryota > Metazoa > Chordata > Mammalia > Rodentia > Cricetidae > Neotoma > Neotoma lepida. The sequence continues at coordinate 41,538 of LZPO01087602.1, read as the reverse complement.
CACTCAGTCCAGGTATTGGGGTAAATTCTGAAAGATCAGAGAGACAGAACAAGCCACAGCCAACATCACCTTGCCAACTCCTCAGCTGATCGTGTTTCCTCAGACTCAGGCTTCTGAGTCCTCACCCAAATGAATCTCAGCTCAACTGCTGCTCAAAGCCTGAAAGCTTAAGAGGCCCTAGTTCCTGTTCCTCACACCTTATATACTTTTCTGTTTCCTGCCATCACTTCCTGGGATTAAAGGCATGTGTCTTTCCCAAGCAAGACATGAAATCTCAAGTGCTGGGATTAAAGGTGTGTACCACCATGCCTGGCTGTTTCCAGTGTGGCCTTGAACTCACAGAGATCCAGATGGATCTCTGCCTCTAGAATGCTAGGATTAAAGGTATGTGTGCCACCATTTTTTCTGGCTTCTATGTCTATCTAGTGGCTGTTCTGATCTCTGACCCCAGATAAGTTTTATTAGGGTACATAGTATTTTGGGGTACACAATACAATCACCACAACTTACTAACTCTGCATTGTAGTCTTTGGTCTAAGGTCACTTTGTTGGACTTGTTTATGTTTGTAAGAGAACATTCATTCACAGCATTCAGTAATTAGAGATGTGGCCACAAGAGGACAGTAGACCGCAGGTGATGAAAAGTGTTCAGCAAGTTTATTTCATTGTATTCTGATGCAATAGGAGAGAACTGAAGCATTTGTTTTCTTATTGGTTGGGTAGATAACACAAGAAGCTACTCTAACTGTTAGAGAAAAGGGGACAACCTGGAAATACAAATAGCTGGCTTGGTAAGAGATTGCAAGTCTACACTGACCCCAGGCAGGCAGGAAGAACAATGAAGACATCCATTCACACTGTATTCCTGTTCTTGTGTCTGTGGATGAACTGTGAGTTGAAGATTTAGGGTCAAGGGAAAATATTTGGTGCATATTTTTAGATATCCAGGGAAATCCATTTCATACAATTTCCTCCAGTTATTGTGGACAAAGATAATCCAGCAGAGCACTGTCTGACTGCCCTCCTCCATTCTGTTTTTCTTTCTGTGCAGGGGAGAGCCACGGAGAACAGCTGAAGCAGCAGCCTTCCACTCTGAATGTTGGAGAGGGAGACAGNGCCATCATCAACTGCACTTACACAGGCAGTGCTTTCTCATANTTCCCTTGGTACAAGCAAGAAGCTGGAAAGAGTCCCCAGCTCGTGATAGACATTCTTGAAAATGTGGACAGGAAGCAAAACCAAAGACTTACCGTTTTATTGGATAAGAAAGCCAAACACTTCTCCCTGCACATCACAGCCACACAGCCTGGAGACTCAGCCATCTACTTCTGTGCAGCAAGCACACACTGGTTCCCAGGCACCTGTAGTCTGTTCTCAAACTTGCTATGGGGACTGGACCCCATCCACATCCTGTGTCTTGTAGTAAAGCATTTGTCACATTGTTTACTTGCCATGGAAACTAACATAGAGATATTCAGAGCATAAATGAGAAAGTGAGGCTCAAAGTGATGAAAGACAGAGACAGAGAGAGACAGAGAAAGAGAGACAGAGACAGAGACACAGAGAGAGACAAGGACACAGAGAGACATTGTTGTTTGATTGTTGCTTAAGAGTTTATTATTTTATCTTTATTAAAAAT
>LZPO01087602.1:15329-31428 GCA_001675575.1 Neotoma lepida | reverse complement strand
TGGCTGCTGAGCACCTGCCTCTGAAATCACTCTGGCTTCAGCACACCCTGTGCTGTGGGGCCTTACACTTCTCTGTTGGTGAAAATCATGTAAATGTTCTCATGCCAGACCACATAACTTCACAAACTATTAGAAGAGTGAAGTGCTCTTAAGTTATTTTCCTGTAGTGCTAGGATCAACCCAGAGCTTTGTACATTTTAAACCTTATCTATCTTTAGATAATCAAATGTGCTGGAGAAAGAGACATCTGCATAATGTGACCTAACAGAGTCTGGTAGGAAAGGTGACAGAAAGCTGNAATCCTTCCTTACAAAGCCCTGCNGAATTCTTAAGGAGAAGGAGGAAGAGCAGGAACTCAGGTATAAACAGCACATGAAGAGCTGAAGGGAGGGACACTTATTGTACAGAAGACAGGTCACTTTCTTGGTAAATCAGACAGAATTTCTTCTCTATTGGGGGAACCTCATCATTTTTTTCTCTCTCTTCTTTCTTTCTTTTTTTCTTTCTTTCTTTCTTTCTTTCTTTCTTTCTTTCTTTCTTTCTTTCTTTCTTTCTTTCTTTCTCTGTCTTTCTTTTTCTTTCTTTCCCTTCCTTCCTTCTTTCTCTTCTTGTCTTGTCTTTCCTTTTCTTTTGAGATGGAGTCTCTCTATGTAGCACTGACTGTCCTGGAACTCTTTGTAGACCAGGCTGGACTCAAACTCATAGAGATACCCTTCCTTTGCTTCCCAAGTGCTCACAGTAAAGGTGAGAGTCGTTATGCCTGATTATCACAAACCCTTCAAATGATCACATGAGATCCACCTATTTCACAGTGAGATTTCAATTAGTGTTAGATCTGGGTATGTGGACTGTCCACACCGTCACAAAACCAGTGATCATACTGCACTGTCTTTACCTCTCATAAATCTCACCTAGAAGTCTGTCTTGTCCTCTATGAGTGGATTATTCTAGTTTCCTTTTGATTTTTCAGGTAAGCAATGTTTCCATTCCTTTGCTTTCTCCATCTCTATGTATTAGAGCTCAGATGTACAGTAAATCTTCACTTATCTAAACAACTTTCACATTTTCATTGGCTTCAATTTCACTGAGAAGTGAGAAGCATTAAGAAAGGAATTTTCAAAACCTTCAACACTAATCACTCTTAGTACCTGACCAGATCCTCGACTTTTCCTCCATCAGTGTGTAATTCAGGAGAACAGAGCACTGCTCATCCTTAGCATCTAGGACCACNTTTGACAACAGTAGGTCTTGAAAAGGCTTGATGAACTAATAATGGATGACTGAATGTCCTACCATTACTATGAGAGCAGAATTTAACATCCACTCAAAATACATTGTATGCAGACACGAAATTGTCAAAGAATTAATAAAATATTTATTTTTAAACAGAATTTTAATGTATCTGTTTCTTGAAAAAACTCATATTTTAAAACTGGTGACATAGTAGCAAATAGACCAGGGGAAAAGTCACATTCTAAAAGAATTTACATATTAGGTTAGGATTAAGTTCAGGCTAGTCATTACCACTAGCCCCTACCATGAATCATTTCTATTCAAACTTTGAAAAATCATTATGCATCTACTTTCAGATGAAGAAAGAAAACATTATCTGTTTTGTCTAATGTCCTATGTAGAGCCAGAATTGAACTGAGGACCTGAAATAGAATCTAATGTGTTTCTGTGGATACATAAGATTTTACACCCTGAATCACATTGCCAGCAGTGAAAAGGAACCACAAAAAGTTTACCCAAAGGTTTTGAGCAAGTCCAGCTCTGACCCCAAGATGGCAGTGCTTGCACTGGTCCTGTCTTCAGGAGCTGAGGTGTGTATCAGGTCTGTGATTGGCTGCCTGTACTTCCTGAGCATTCCTTTATGTTACTGTTTCTATTTTGTCAGAAACAGCTGGTAAAATAGGCAGCAGCTTTGGGGACAGACTGCTGCAGAACAACAATGGAGAAGCACTTGAGTGCCTGCTGGGTGGTTTTATGGCTGTTTTTACAGTGTAAGTTAGAGTAGGTTTTAGCCAGGGGCCATAGGAAGTCAAAGAATATTTTCTTAGGATTTGGGGAAAGATGTAATTCCTTNCAGGGGCCATAGGAAGTCAAAGAATATTTTCTTAGGATTTGGGGAAAGATGTAATTCCTTGGGATAGATGGAGGGAGTAAAATAGGCTTATTCCTAGATCCCCTGAGAAGAATGTGGAGAGTAAAGAAGGATATGAACTACAAGTACTAAGTGTGGATGATCGATTTCTGGAATTTCACACTGTTTTCTGAATAGGGGTTGATGGCAAGACCCAAGTGGAGCAGAGTCCCCAGTCCCTGGCTGTCCTGCAGGGAGAGAGCTGTGTCCTTCATTGCAGTTACACTGTGAGCCCTGCTAACAACTTAAGATGGTACAGACAAGACACAGGCAGAGGTCTTGTGTCCCTGGCAGTCATGACTCACACAGAGAACAAAAAGTCAAATGGAAGATACTCAGCAACTCTGGATACAGATGCTCAGCACAGCACCCTGCACATCACAGCCTCCCAGCTTGAGGACACTGCCTCCTACATCTGTGTGGTGGGTGCACCATGCTCCACAGATGCTTGCACCCAGTACCAAAACCTGCTCCTGGAGGCTTCAAGGAGGCATAGGTGACAAAGCAGTCTTTTTAACCCTGTATTGGGGAACTGAATTTCCCTTTTTGGGTTATTAGTCTTATTAGAAAGACAATTTTAAAACAGTCTGAAGAGAGAGCTTGAGGACAATTTTAATAGATTTTGAGAGAAAAACAACAGTATAGGAAAGCAGAACATCCTGGCAGCCGCCATGAGGTGAGGAGATGGAGAAAGTGTTAGCCTTTTCAGTTCACCACAGAGGTCAGAGAAACAGAGAGAAAGCTGAGACTGTCAAGGAATAAGGTCAGGAGTGCTGGGCCATGGGTCTGTATGCAGAGGGCGGCCAGTGCCACACTCTTGTGTCCCAGGGAAAAGGATCGCACCAGAAATACATGCTTAAAAATGGAAACAGCAATAGCTTATTAAGAAGGAAAAACACTCCTAAGAATGGATGTGTGCTAACGAGCTGAGGAGAGAGTCCAAAGCACATCTGACCACACTGTGTACAGCTCTTCATAAGACCCATAGGATCTCCATCTCTATCACGCATTTTGCTTTAGCATTTTTGCACAATCCAAGTTCCTTAGATGAAGTCCGGGTAAGGAAAGACATCTAGTCTTCCTTCTTTCATGTGTTAACCTTTTACAAAGAGTATTTCTAATTTAAACATTTTTGAGAAATTCATACATGTCTACCATACTTACATAATTTCTATTTCATCCTCCCTCTTTAACTCCTCCCACATTTTCCTTACTCCATCTCAAACTCAAACTCACACCCTCTTCTTTAATTAATGCTTCACACACACACATACACACACACACACACACACACGCACACACATAAATACATCTTGCTGAGTCCATTTAGTGTTGCTCCTATGTACACGTGTTTAGGGTGACCTCTTGGGATTGGATGACCTATCAGAAGTCTTATGCCTGGAGAAAGCTCACTCTCCCCCTCTCAGCAGGCATTAATTGTCTGCATCTCTTCATCTAGGAGTGGGACCTTATGAATATTTCCATATCTATGCTCAGATGTCAGTTGGCACTGTCATTTTGGAGGTCTTGTTTAGTTGATCACAATTTTTGATATTTCTTGGGTGCAGCTTCCCTCTTATATATAGAAGGCACAATCTCACAGCAGATGTCCTGGTCCTCTGGCTCTTTTAGTCTTTCATCCACTCCTTTCTCAATGTTCCTTGAGCCTTGAGTGTAGGGGTAGGATTGTAGACATACCAGTTGAGGTTGGACACTCTGGTCAGTTGTGCTCTGCACTTTGACCAGTTTTGGACATCTGTAATGGTCTCTTTTGTTTGCTGCAAAATGAAGCTCCTTTGATGAGAGGTGAGAGCTACATTTATCTGTGGGTATAATGATTGATATTTAGAATTGTGTTAGAAATTATACTGGTTTAGGGAAGTGACATTAGTATGTTCCCTTCTAGGGTTCATGGCTTCATCAGCCATGGGTAAGTGAGCTAGGTTTATAATATCAAGTATGGATTTCTTTCTATTGAATGGGCTTTGAGTCCAGTTAGTCATAAGTTGGTAGCTACCAAGATACACATTGTGTAAAGCTAGTCATTCTTTGTGGTTCATAAACAGTATACATAAGTAAGACTCTTGATTACTTTTCTCCTTCAGAAGCATGAATAGAATAACCTCTTTGGATATTGTGAGAGCTAATTCTTAGAGAAGAGATTTCAAGGACGGGCCCAACTTGATTCTCCCAAATCTTGAATTTCAAGTATGTGCTGTCTTAAACAACAAGCTCTTACCTTCAGGTTCTGGGAGGCAATCAGTGACAATGGTAATAAAACATGTTATTTTGGGAGTCTCTCTGACTTCTCTGACCAACATCTCAAAGGAAAGTTTCCCATGCTTATCACTGGGGCTTTGTTAGATAGTTTGTGACTCTTGGGGAGAGCATTATCCCTCCAAGTGGAGTAAATTAATGTAAACTTTCTATCACGGATTATCTACTATCTCTCTCTCTTTCTATCTCTTTATCTCTCTATCTCTCTATCATCTATCTATCATCTATCTATCTATCATCTATCACCTACTATCTGTCTATATCTATCTATCTATCTATCTATCTATCTATCTATCTATCTATCTATCTATCATCTATCTATCTATCTTCTATCTATTTATCTACCATCTATCAACTATCTACACATGGCACACACACAGCATTTATTTTTAAATAAAGATAGAATTATATGTTTTCCTATGGTTTTTCATACATCCTTAGTACCTTCTGTAGTTTCCTGCCTTCCCTCTTCCAAATTAAACACCATTTTTGCTTTTCAAATTTTCCCCTTTGTAGCACCCATGTCCTACTGTCCACCTTTCTAGGACTCTTTCTTCCTTTTCTCCCAATGGCACCTTTTTAGTTTCCTGGTTTCTACAGTTACTACAGGCTATGTACTCACATCTGAAGATTCAGGCAAGGAACCACAAATGAGAGAAAACATGTGGTGTTTTTCTCTCTGGGTCAGGGTTACCTTACTCAATATAATAGTTTTGATTTCTGTCTATTTACCTACAAATTTTAAGGTTTCATTTCCTTTACAGTGAATAGAACTCTGATCTTGATGATTCTCCTGCTTCAATAGAAGTGGTGAGTGAGTTTCCTACTGTCTCAGAGGGAGAAACCACCTGAGCTGGCTGGTTTTATGTCAACATGACATTAGCTAGAGTTATCTGAAAGGAGGGAACCATAATGGTGGAAATGCCTCCATAAGTTCTGTCTGTAGGGCATTCTCTTAATTAGTGATTGACTGGGTGGATCAGCCCAATTGTGGGTGTTGCTATGCCTGGGCTGGTGGTTCTGGGTTCTATAAGAAAACAGGCTGCTCCATTGCCATGTCTGCTTACCTGCTGCCGTGCCTCTCGCCATGGTGGTCCTAGACTCACCCTCTGAAGTGGAAACTCTTCTCTAAGTTGCTTTAGTCATGATATCTCTTCACAACAATAGAAAAGTGACTACGACAATAAAGAAAAGAGAACAAGGGTAAGGACAGTTTTATGAGATTTGCAGAAATTTATTATGTTTGCCATTAGACCCTCTTGGACCACTCTGCAGTGTCTAATGGGATAATGAACTACAGTTATTGTAATGATCTAAAACCTTATCTTCCAGTAAGAGAATCCAGACGGATTATTTACAACTCAATTTATTATTATTGGTGGTGATGTTAGTGGAGGTTTTGGAGACAAGGTCTTAGCATCTAGACAAAACTCAGTAAGTTCAGGCTGGCTTAAAATTTGAGATCCTCTTGTATCAGCCTCTGAGGTTGTGGAATTAAGGCATGTGTCACCATGCTGACATTGAGGTCAATTTAACAACTTTCTTTTGAAGCTGAGAGCAGGAGGATGCACAGTGCTGACTGACATTGTGATTAGAAAAAGGGAAGGAACAGCGTGTTTTGTGCTTTTAGAAAGTTGCAGAGCTCTCTTCCTGTTTCTTCTGTTTAGTGCAGTTTGCAAGCCTGGAGGACAGGTAAGACCAAAGCTTACTGANAGGTAAGACCAAAGCTTACTGAGACTTCAGAGCCTGTAATGGTGTGTGTGTGTGTGTGTGTGTGTGTGTGTGTGTGTGTGTGTGTTTCCCCTTCCTGGAACTGGAGGTTTCACTTGATGACATAAGACACATAGTTGGGACCCTCTCTCCCCATTGTATGATGACTCCATTTTGATTTTTTCATATTTGTATATATTTAGGAGGTTTCCACAGTAGTAGGTTTCCATGTGGTTTTTCAAATGGCTTTTAGTGTTAGTTAACCCTCCCTGTGTTTTTTCCATTACCCTTCAGTCCCACCCCTCCCTATTCTAATTGTCCCTTTATCTCTTCACAGCTCTATATTCTATTCCACTTTTCCATTGAGATTCTCTCTTCTCTCCAAGTCCCTTACTAAGTATGTAAGCTATGTGATTATTCATTCTACAGCACACATATCAAAAGCTTAAAAGCTAACATCTATTCACAGTTGGACACCTGTGGTATTTGTCTTTTTGCATCTCAGTTATATCAATTGGGATGTTTTTCTCAAGTTCTGCTTGCCTACAAATTTCTTTTTTTAAAAAAAACAACTGAATAATATTCCACTGTGTAAATTTCCCACATTCTCATTATCTATTCATCAGATGATGGACATCTAGGCTTTTTCCAATTTTTGGGTATTATTAGTAGAGAAGTAATGAACATGGAAGCATGTATTTATTTAGTAAGATATGGAATACTTCATGGTATAAATCCAAGAATAGTGTATTTGATATATTTTTAGGTTTTTGAGGAACATCCACACTGATTTCCATAATGGCTATACTAATTTGCACTCCTATTAGCAGACATTGTAGCCTATTTCCAAGGTTATTGATTTCTCTCTACAACCTAAGAGTAAGGCCCTATTGCTTACTACTTAATCCTATTGCCTTATTACTTATGCCACTGAGCACAGAAAAGGTGAGGTAGAGCCTAACTAGAAATTTTACCCTACTGACTAATATTCACAGTGTTGGAAGGTACTCTGAATGCTACTAGAAAAGAAAGATAATCATCATTACCATCTAGCTACAAATTCTATAATCTATAACAATATCCCCTGCAAGATGCACTGAAGCAATAGTGGCACAGATGTTATGGTAGAAAGCAAACACTTTTAAAAAATTGGATTTAAGCTGCAACTTATGTCTGTCACTGCTTAANTGGCCAAGAACCTGAGACTGGATAGGTCACTGGTAAGGGAAAACCAAATACTACTAATCTGTACAAAGGAACACGGCAAAAAAAATGACTACTAATGACATATTTCTACACCCGTAGATGAGTGCATTACAATACTCGACCCATATCAGAGAAGCTTCAGTAGATGGGCAGTAAAACACACATTCACAACTGGACAATGAGCAGACAGTGAGAGACTTTGGAGTACTCAGTCCTAAATGGGGTGTCTTCATCATTCTCCTCTCCTAAAGACTCATGAATCTATGTGGAAGAGGAGGTGGAAAGATTGTAACAGTCAGAAGTCGTGGTTGACTCCAAACAAATAGTGTCTTTCTGACAAAACAGGACTGATTCTCATGTGAACTCTCAGAGACTGGCAGCAGGCAGAAGACCTGCATAGGTTCAAACCTGACAGGGTCCCAGCACTGAGAGGGGAAGAGGGAGAAGTAGATATGGGGTGCTAACCATAACCAAGAAGCTATTTGAAATTGACACCTGCTGGGAAAAACAAAACTTTTTTTTTTCTTCAGTGGAGTTCTCACTGAGTATTAGAACCACACACCATTGTCCTATACCCAAGAGCAGTTGGTCAACAAAAAATGAACTTCATGTTTTGTTTATTTGCTTTGATTTTTGTTGTTATGGGTTATTTATTTATTTAGTTAGTTAGTTAGTTTGAGAGACAAAGAGAGGAGGTATAAATGTGGGTAGGTAGGGAGATGGAGAGGATCTGAGATGAGGGAGGGTAAACGCATGATCAAAATATATTGTCTGAAAAACCGAAACCACTCCCCAAACAACAACAAAACTAAATAAACACAAGAAGTCTTAGAGGAAGAAAGAAGGGTAGAAATGCTAAGAAACTTTTGATGTAGGAATGATAGATTGGTGAATTTCCTGGGCTTCTTTTTGTTTCACAACATCCATCATATCATGCAAAGAATAATAAACTGAACTGTGAGTGAGCACAGGTTAAAACAATGTCCCAGGAAGAGCCCGTTGTCTTCAGTCAGGGCCCATGGTAAGGAGAGCCTATTAGTATGCCAGCTGACTAGTCTAGAGTAGCCAAAAAGCACATAACATTTGTACTGCACAGAACTTAAGAGGAAGGTAACTGAAAGCAGGTAGAAACCTACCATGCTGCATTCTCTTGCTTTTGTTCCATGTTTTTTTTTTCTTTTATTGAAAATAGATGTTTTTCTCACATAATCTATCCTGATTACAGTTTCCCTGTCCTCTACTCCCAGTTCCTCCCTCCTCCCCTCTCATCTGGATCTACTCCCTTTCTGTCTCTCATTAGAAAACAACCAGACTTCTAAAGGATAGTGATAAAATAAAACACAATAAGATAAAAACAAAAACTAACAGGTTAGAGTTGGACAAGACAAACCAACTAAAGAGAGCCCAAGAGAAGGCACAAGAAACAGAACACCACTTGTTTATACACTCAGATATTCCATAAAAACTCTAAACTGGAAGCCATAATGTATACCCAAAGGACCTGGTGAAGATCCATGCAGGCCCTGTGTGTGCTGCCTCAGTCTCTCTGAATTTATATGTGCTTTGATCATGTTGAGTTAGAGGGCCTTGTTTTCTTGGTGTTCTCCATCCCTTCTGACTCTTCCACTCTTTCTGCCTCCTCTTCAGCAGGGTTCCTTAATCCCTGAGTGGAAGAATGTGATGGAGACATTTCATTTATGGCTGATTGTTCCAAGATCTCTCACTATCTACATGTTTGTAGGTCTCTGTATTTGTTTATATCTGCTGCAGGAGGATGTTTCTTTGATGATGACTGAGCAAGACACTGATTTAAGAGTACAGCAGAATGTCTTTAGTAATGGTTTTATTGGTACAATTTTTAAAACAGTAGTATTTCCTTTACCCTAGGTCCCTGGGTTATCTAGTCTCAGGTTCTTGGTCACTGAAGCAATGTCAAGTACGGATTCCATCTCCTAGAGTGGGCCTTAAGTTAAACCTGATATTGGTTGGTTACTTATGGGGGACCAGCTCCCACATTTATTTACCCCAGGGACTATTGAGGAATGAAGGATAAGTAATTACTTAGAAATATTGATGGGAGAGAAACAGAGAGAAATGCAGGATAGCTTCGGTTGGGCCTAGATTCTTATCCACAGGCCCAGAACTTTATTCCAAAGTTCTATCTATAACAATGCCAAGGGGGGAGCAAAAGACCCCCCCCTTGCTAGTTACAGTCAAGTGTAGACCCTTACAAACACCTGATACTCAGGCCAGTGGTCTAATCAACCTCTGAAGCAGTCCTGCTGGGTACAACCACTAAGAAACCTAGATGGGCTCCAACAGTTACTCCCACAAGTTTTACCACCATTGTCTTAGCACCTCTTGCAAGCAGGGCACCACTGTGATCAAAGGGTTTGTAACAGGTTTCATGTTTAAGATTCTCTTTTGAAACTTCGCTGAGTACCTTTCTATAACAAAGATGCTAGAACCTAGGTGTGAAGGCTCTATGTAGACATCAGCACAACTTCTCCATGATTAATGAGTTGTGTGCTGTCTTCAGCATGGGGGGCTTGCCGTCAGTCTGTGGAGAGACACATAGTCCTGAAAACCCCAACAGGTTTGGGGATTTCCATGGGTAGTAGAAAGGGTTGAAATAGGATTAAAATACATTATGTGAAATTCTGAAAGAATTAATAATATATTTTTAAAATTTAAAAATTGAAATCTTAAGGATAATATTCAGGCTGAAATAAAAAAGCAATATACAATAGCTTGGAGCCATAAAATTAATGGACAATGATAAACATTGCTACATAGATAAATAAAAAGCAAATATATTGTATCATGTTCCCTTTTGCCTAGCTTAAAAGATAAATGCATAAGATACAGTTATAGATGTGTTTCTAGCAACATAACAGGTAAATATGTATGTAGTTTTACATGTATAAAAAGATCCTGACATCATTTTAATACAATTTGTGTATTTGAAACTGATGTAAACTTAGTATCATAGCATCTTTTACTGTGGAACAAATTGTCATTTACTTCATTGAAAATGAAGGAGTGACATTGAATGTCATGCTGGGGTCTTTTTGGCTCATGGTCAAAGGTTATACTGTCCTCTATGTACCTGTAAGACTTCACACTCCCTTACCATCAAGTTCAGCTTTTGCAGGACAACCCTGATCTCAGTTGGATCAACTCTGTTAAACAGTTTGTAGCATGACATGGTTCTTGCATCTTCTACTGCATTCTATGTCTTATCTATTTTATGCTTTCTTTTGTTAAAAATCTTGCAAAAAGGTGTGCTTATCATAAACATTGTGCCCCAGGCCCAGGCCCTGTCTTTAAGGCTTCATATTGAATTTCAGACATTATCTAAGGCATGATGGATGCCTTCTTCTGCTGTGGCCTTGACTATTTTGGCTCTCACATTTATTGAGAAATAGTCTTTGTTTTGTTTTTAAAGGGAAGGATATACTTGAAAAGAATGTTGGCATGAGCTTCTTGGCTTCAGTTCTACACATCAGACAGTTCTGGCTTGCTAGTTGGACATAAGTGTGTCCATAAGTGCAAAATATAATGATGCATTGTAAAGGACTCTAAAGTCTATACCTGCTAAAATTATGTTTTAATTTCAAAAAAATAAAGACAATTAAAATAAATAAATAAAATTATTATAGAAAATAAAAAGTGTTCCTCATAGCCAAGCATAGTGGTACATACCTTTAAAGGCAAAACTCAAGAATCAAAGGTTAGTGGATCTCTGGTTCTAGGGCAGCTGAGTCTATACAGTGAATTCTGGGCCATGCAGGACTACAGTGACCCTATATCTTAATTAGGGTTTCTATTACTTTGAAGAGATACCATTATCATGGCAACTCTTATAAAGGAAATCATTTAACTAGGACTGACTTACAGTTCAAAGTTCTAGTCCATTGTCAGCAAGGCAAGAAGCATGGTGGCACAGAGACAGACATGGTGCTAGAGAAAGAGCTGAGAGTTCTACATCCAGATCTGCAGGCATCAGGAAGTGAGAGTCCCTGGGCTTGGATTGAGTACTTGAAACCTTAAAGCCTACTCCTAGTGACACACTTTCTCTAACAAGGCCACACTTCCTAGTAGTGCCACTCCCTATGAGCCTGTGGGGGCCATTTTCATTCATGCCACCACACACTGTCCTAGTCACTTTTCTACCACTGTAGTGAGACACCATGACCAGGTAACTTATAGAAAACAGTTTAATGGGGGCTTACAGTTCAGAGGGTAAGTCCATGGCCATCATGACAGGTAGCATGGCAGCAGGCAGGCAGGCAGGAAAGCATAGAGCTGGAGTAGTAGTTGAGAGCTTTCATCCTGGTCCACAAGCAGGAGACAGAGAGAAAGAGCTTACTGGGAATGGCTTGGAGTTTTGACACCTCTAAGCTCATCCCAATGACATATCTCCTCCAAGGAGGACACACCTCCTAATTCTCCCCAAACAGTTCCACCAACTAGGGACCACCCATTCGAATATATGAGCCTAAGGGTGGCATTCTAATTCAAACCACCATAGCAGACTCAGTCTCAAAAACAAAAAAAAATATATTCCTCAGATTTTGACATGGAACCATATTTACTAAGTGAGACTTTAACCCACTAGGTTTCTCTAGAATTCCTTTAATTAGAAGAAGTTCTTTCAAAAGTCAAAGAGGAAATGTTTTATACGGCTGCATTGTCTGGCTCAGAGTAAAGTAAAGTGTGAAATACTCCTGAACTACAAGAACCTTACTCAGTTGGTGATAGAAAAAAGTATGAATCACTGAATACAAGGAAGTGGCTGCTCGAGGTAACTCAGGAAATATTTGAAGTTTAACTTGAAATACATGAAAACATACATGTTCCTCTACATTGGACCAAATGTCCAAGTTTGTATTTAACTAAGATGCCAGATTTTTACTTTTAGCCACTCACATAAGAAAGATGTTTATTTTTAGGAAATCTTTGGTCACTGTCAGTATCCACAAGATGGCAGTCTCTTTTCAGAGACATAGGGGACCTATCAGGTGGTTTTGAGTAACAGAGTTTGGGGGGGAGGAGTTTGCTGATGACACAGGGTGGGAAAAGAGCTTTGTTTTCCTACTTGGTGGCACAGTATCTTGAAGTGTCCTGAAAGAAACATTAGAAATGTGAAACTGATTGTTTTTACTGTGCTTGAAATCTGGATCCTCAGTGAAGAGAGAAGAGAGAATCATGAAATCCTTGAGTGTTTCACTAGTGGTCCTGTGGCTTCAGTTTAATTGTGAGTTTGGGCATTTCTTTTGGGCATCAGGTGTGGTATGTGAAGTTGCTGCCTATTCCAGGATAATGGTAGGAACACAGATGTTTTTCATCTGTAGTTAAGGGGTGGGAGGCCCATGGAAAAGCCATTTTAGAGTGTTAGCATCCACATGCATTGAGTCTTGGTTGTATGACCTTTGTCTTTCTGCACAGGGGTAAGCAGCCAGCAGAAGGTGCAGCAGAACCCAGAATTCCTCAGTGTCCCAGAGAAAGCCATGGCCTCTCTCAACTGCACTTTCAGTGATAGCTCTTCTGACTCTTTCTGGTGGTACAGACAGCATCCTGGGAAAGGCCCCAAGGCACTGATGTCCATCTTCTCCAATGGTGAAAAGGCAGAAGGCAGATTCACAGTTCACCTCAACAAAGCCAGCCTGCATGTTTCCCTGCACATCAGAGGCTCCCAGCCCAGTGACTCAGCTGTCTACTTTTGTGCAGTGAGAACACAGTACTCCCCAGGCACCTGCAGCCTGCACAAAAACCTACTGGGCCCTGACAAGGCCTGAACTAGAGCATGCTATTTGAAAAGTATTTACTTTATGAAAATGCCTCATTCTGAACACAGAGTGTGTTGTAGAATATTATTTCAAGGTGTCTTACTTTTGTTTACGATCTGGGATGTTTGTTTAATGATGGGAAGATGTGTTTGATTCAGTAAAATTCACCTGTGGTCAGGAGGCTGAGTCAGCAGCTAGCTGACAGGAAGTGGTAGGGAGGATCAAGGTGAAAAAGGGTCATGGAGGAGGGGCGAGGAGAAGCATGAGGGCTTTTTGGAGGATGAGAGCAAGGAGAAGAGGTGAGCTACTTGCTATGCATTCTCTCTGAAGAGCAGAATTCCACCTTAACCTTTGAATCTTAGGAGGGAGAGAGATTTAGTTAAGTTCCCTTCAGAGCTTTGCAAGAGTTGGAACCCGAGGGAACAGAATTCCCTCTGGCTATGGCCCTTTCGGCCTAACTGCTGTTGGTAGCAGCAGAGTTGCAGTTGCTGATTAGGACAGCTGTGGCTTAAAAGGCAGAAACAATTTTTACAAAAGGACGACAATAGTGCTGTAAGCTTCATGTTTCATATTCCTTCTTATCCTTTTTTTCATAACCCACTGAATCTAGTTAGTGCTGCCCATGTGTTATGGGTGTGGGATCATCTATGGATACATGGGCAACCCACAAGTGGGCACCTTCCTAAAGAAAAATGACTCTCCTTGTGCCAACAGCCATCAACTGCCAATAGCTCCTCAGCAAGAAAAGGGGCCTCAGGAGTCCCTTTCACCTCCACACCTGAATTTTAAGCTGTCTTGATTTTGTGCATGTCTGGTACAGGTAACCACAGATCCTGTGAGTTCATGTGTTAACAGCCTTGTCTTGTCCAGAGAAGTATTTTGAAGTTCTTTTCCCCATCTTCTAGGTCTTACTGTTTGTTTTGTTTCACTTTTCTTCCAAGATGTTCCCTAAGCTTTGCTGGGATGAAGAGTTGGTAGAGGTTTTCATCTATGGCTGAGCACTCACAGTCTCTTTATCTTAGCACTTTGAGCATTCTTCTTATCCTTGGGCTGCTACATTTTTTAACCCCCTCCTTTGTGATGTTTTCCTAGCCTTGGAGAGGCCGATACAGATACCCCATTTAGGTTTGGACATTCAACACTTATTCTCAATACCTTGGGCGGTTATGCATCTCTGCATCAACTCACTGAAAGAAAGTATCTTTGACCAAGGTTAAGAGCAACACTAACCTGATTGTTGGCTCTTGTTTGAACTCAGTCACATTCCTTCTTTGTAGCTGGGAGATACAGTTTGACTTTTCATTTGGATGATCAGATTATCAATGTTGGTTCAAGACAAGTGCTTCACAGACGGAGTCTCAGATCTGGTTACACCTCTGAATTTCCTCAGGGATCCAGGTGCAAACTCTGGCCCTGCTCCTGTTGAGCCCATGGCAACATCCTTCACACTGCTTGGAGTCTGTGTCAATGTTTTCATGTATATTTTGGTTTCCAGCAGTTTCCACCCTGAGGAATTTTGTGTGGCTCCAACTCAGTTTCCTTTTTCCAGTCTCTCAGTATCTTCTGTTTTCCACAAAGCTATTTCTTGTTAGCTATAGGAATAAAAAGTTTCATATATTTACCAGCACTAGAGACATCTGCAAGTCAGAAGNATCAATACTAGTCAGTGACTATCAGCTGTGAGGCAGCCAAGGTCAGCATTCAAGAAAGCACAAGTCAGAGGTGGGTAGAGGGAGACCTTAACCACCTCTAATTGGGTAGGTAGTATCTGAGCATCACATGATCATCTCCCAACCTGGGACATGCATAGAGCATGTGTGGCTTTCATTGGTTCAGCCTGTGATCACCCAGAAAACTAACCAATCCCTACATAATTATGTCAGCATTTGTCCAGTTTCTTCCATAGACCTATAAAGACCCTACACAAGGAGGGTGACAGTTCCCTCCTCTCTGAAATCATTCTTTCTCAGAAGTTTCTCTCACTTTTCCTTAAATTCTCACTTTTCTATAGTTCTCTTAATAAAGATTGCCTTGACTTTGCATACACATACAAGAGTCCAAATCTTTTACCTTCATTGATAGCAGATCACAAACTCNGAGNCATTGTTCCAGGTCTATCTTTGGTGAATGTCAGTGTCTGGCACCAGGTCCTTTGGTCATGTACAACTGAGTTGTGAAAGGGTCTGCCACCTAAAAAAACAAAAAAACTAAAAACCAACCAAGCAACAAAACAAAACCCCAAGCTCTGCATTCCTCAGATCCATATAAAACTCTTTCCCCATTCATGTCTTATTGAATTAAATTGTTACCTCTTAATTTGTTCTAAGACAAGGCAGAGAATGGAATAGCTTTGCAATTTCTTAATCAGCTCTGGACCCTCAACTATCTCATACCATGTTCAAACAGCAAAATGAGGTGGCAAACACCAAATGACAGATGGCAAATGGTGGTGCTTCTGTCCCTTAATACCTGGTTTTAAGCCATGCCTCCCCGGTGTGTGTGTGTGTGTGTGTGAAAAGACTGACCTTTCCTCTGACTGGTTAGGTTAAAAGCCAGGGCTCTGGGAAGTAGACTAAATACACACTCAATAGGGGGAACTAACTTTCCTGCCTTAGGAACCTAGTTCCAAATCAGAGTCCAGAGCTGCTGTATCCCCTGTGAAAAAAGGGAGGGCAGATAAACTCTGGGAGTCCTCGTGGCTGTATGCCTACAACTAGCTAGTGAGTTCAATCTATTGGTAATGGGAACAGAGTTACCCAAGTTCAGAGGCTGCATCATTGAAGAGGCCAGGTGTTCTGGATAATTTGAAACTGTAAATGCTGACTTATCTCTAGCCGTGTCTCTGTCTAGAGGTGAACAGCCTACAAGGAGTAGAGAGTCCTCAGGCCCCAAGCATCCTGGAAGCTCAAAATGTCACCAAAAACTGCAGTCACAAAACTTTCGTAGCTGGCCTACCACAGCCCAGACAGGA
>LZPO01087601.1:49301-66134 GCA_001675575.1 Neotoma lepida | reverse complement strand
TTTACATTGTTAGCATTAAAAATCATAAATTTACAAAATTGATCAACTCTAAAAAAATGTTTAATGTGCTCTATATCTTGTATCATCAAGTATTCACACAAGATTTAATTCTTCATGTAAAAGCACCCATTATTTNCATTGCATTGGGATGCAAACTTGCTTCAAACTTTAATAAAGAGAAAAAAATTGTGTATATCAACTTTTGTAACTTTTATTAAATTTTTTCTTTGATAACTTCATAGATATATGTAATACATCCTGATTACTTTCTTTGCCCATCCCTGACAACCTGTGTCCTCACTAAAAATTTCTTTCTCATACTGTCTTTTTTTCCTCCAGAGTTTATCCATGGCCAAATGTGTGATCACGAGTTAGAAGTTATGCATTGAAGCAATTGAAGACAATGACTGCCACTTCTCCAGAACCCATTAGTAGCCAGCAAGGCTCCATGATACCCCTCTTCTAATCCATGATTGACTGTGGATGGGCTCAGTCTTGCACAATCCCAGGACAGGCAATCTCAGCTGGTGTGAGATCATGATTGCAATGCCTGTGTCATGCCTAGAAGGTTCCATTATAAAGCACTTCTCCTAATCTCTGGCAGCTACATTCTTTTCACCCTTTTTCCATGATGTTACATGAGCCTAAGAGGGGTTGTGTAAGTATTCTGTTTAGAGATGAGGTCTCAAGGGTCATTTATTCTCATTATGTGAAGCAGCAACAAATCTCTGTATATACCACTGTTCATATCAAAGATAAGCNTCCCTGATTTAGACTGAGAGTAGCACACAAATGTTTAAGCAGTAAGTTGATATCAAATCAATTTATTTACATCATTTTGTTTTTGCTTTATTTCTGAGACAGGATTTACAACATAGCCTTGTTTGTCCTGAAAAATCACNATGTAGACCAGGCTGGCCTCAAATGCATAGAGATCCACCTGCCTTGTCTTTCCCATGCTGAGTAATTAAAGGCACAAACCACTATACTTGGTCTGAAACTTCTCAATTTACATGAAACTAATAATAATCTTCTATTTAATGCTTAAGACCTCCTCAGCCACAGGTTTCTGGCTGAGTTTGCAGGACCCAGCCTGAATTCCCTCTCAAGGAACATGTCTCAAATACAACCAGAGAACAGTTGATTACTCTCTTAGAGAGTTACATTACTATTGTTCTAGTGGTACAACTTGCCCAGTATGTTGGTATTGTCATTTGTAGGGTTCACATCAGGATAAGGCCATTGTTTCTTTGCTCTCCTTCCTGCAAAAATAGCACTTTNCAGGACAATGAAGCCTAGACAGCAGTGACAAAGCTTCCAGTTCAGTTCCAGCTTGCTTTCTCTATATTTTTCAACAAAGGTGTATAATATCTTTAGGAATAGATTCAACTAATTCTAGCAGGTAACCAGGAGAAGTGGCAAGTGAATGTATTATTCATGAGGCCTTATGAGGCCTTTGGGGCCTCCATGTCCAACAGCTCACAAGGAAGTATCCCATCTGGCACTTGGACTTCTGTTTAATAATGCATCACTGTTAGGAGCCACTTTGTGGAGATATGCAGGGTATCATCCTTGCATTGTTGTTAACTTATATTTTTAATTGGCTTAGAATGTAAAAAGATTCCAAATGGAACTTTTCATACACTCTTAACTTTGGTTAACCTTTCCTCCCCGCCCCATAATCCTCCCATCCCCTCACCCCCATCCTTGTTTGAAACTTTCTACCTCCAATAATNTAAATAACAACACTCAACTTCAAGACCTACTGTAAAAGTACTCCAATAAAGACAATGTGGACACATTCAAAGTATAGAAAATTAAACAAATAAAACAGAATTGGAAATTTAGTAACAGACCTAAATAAATATAGTCAACTGAAGTCTTTGTACTGGCTGGTTTTGTGTGTCAACTTGACAGAAGCTGGAATCAGAGAGGAAGGAGCCTCTGTTGAGGAAATGCCTCCATGAAACCCAGCTGTAAGGCATTTTCTCAATTAGTGATTAATGGGGGAGGGCCCAGCCCGTGGTGGGTGGTGCNATCCCTGGGCTGGTGGTGCTTGGTTTCTAAGAAAGCTGGCTGAGTAAGCCATTGGGGACAAGCCAGTAAGCAGCTCCCCTCAATGACCTCTGCATTATCTCCTGCCTCCAAGATTCTACCCTGTTCTTGCACTGCTTTACTTTGGTGATGAACAGCAATGTGGAAGTGGAAGACAAATAAACCCTTTCTCCTCAGTGCACTTTTTCTGCATATTGCTTTGTTGCTTTGTCCTAACTAAGACACTNTTGTTTGGTGGCCTTTAGTTCTAGCACTCAGGAGGCAGAGGCAGACAGATCTCTCCAAGTTCAGGGCCAGCTTTGCCTACATGGGGAGTTCTAGGTAGGCCAGGATGAAAAGTAAGATCCTATCTCAAATGTTATAAAATAAAATAAATAAAAGAAAACTATGTATGTGGTCAACTGAGCTTTTGCAAAAGAAAAATGGTATCATAACAGAGAAAAGATTATGATTTGACAAATGACTTGCCTAGAATTTATCATAGATAAGGTTGACCTCAAACTCACAGAGATCTGCTTACACCTGCCTTCTGATTGTTGGGATTAAAGACACGCACCACCATGTCTACAGAACAACTCTTTAATAACAATCCAAAAGGATTGAGTCATCAAAGAAGGAATCTAGGAGACTGAATTCATCNAGACTGAAATTTACTGGCTTGTGTAAGACATTGGCAGGAGAGTGAAAAGACAAGCCACAACTAGGAAAAGGCATAATTAATAAAGGACTGTTGTCTAAGATACATAGCAATTCTTCANAGTTGGTAAGCATATGGTAATTTGGTCAAAATGGGCTAAACATGTTAGAAAAGAAGAAACACAGCTGGAAAATAAGCAAATGAAAAGATGTCCATATCAGATGTTGCCCCATTAAAACAATGAGTGACCTTACCTATTAAGATATCCTAAATGGAGACCAGTGAAAAACAAGTGATTCAGACTACATGGAATATTATAAATTCTCNTCCACTGATGACAAGAATGGAAAATGTTAAAGCCTCCTGAAAACGTTTGCAGTTTCTTACAAAATCAAACATTTTTACCTAGTGATCCATCAGTCCCACTGCAATTTATTCAAAAGAACTAAAAGCTTACATACACTTACTGAATTAGTCAGTGTTCTCTAGAGTAACAGAACGTATAGAATATATATATATATATATATGTTCATACACACACACACACACACACACACACACACACACACACACTTACAAGCTGTGGTCCAAGTCATGCAACAATGGGTGTCTATAAATAGAGGGTCCAAGAATTCCATAGTAGTCCAGTCTATGACACTGGATATCTCAAATGGTCAGTATATTCCAGAATCCTGAAGAGGTAGGCTTTAATTTCAGTGAAGGAATGGACTTGCTAGTGAGTTCCAGAGCAAGCAAGCCAAGAGAGAGGTTTCCATTTTTGCTGCCCTTTATATAATCTGCCNACAGAAGGCATGTTTCAGATTAAAAGTGAATCTTCCTACCACAAAGATCTGGATTAAAGGTTTATCTCCACACCTTAAAGATCCAGATGAGAGGTAGGTCTTTCCACTTTTAATTATTTAATTAATGAAACAACCAACCAACCAAAATCCCTCACCAGTGTGCCTAGTCATTTGGATTTTACTTAATTCCAAATGCAATCAAGTTGACAACAGAGAATATCATTACATAAATGAACCTCACATACATGTTTTCATACTTTGTGTATAACTGCCAAATATTTGAAGCAATCCTGATGTTCTTAGAAGGTGACAGATAAATTGTGATACACTAAGGATATAAAAATAATATTTACCACTAAAAATAAAAGTGCTATTGATCCATGAAACCACATGGAAGAAGTTTAATGAAGAAGTTACAGAAAGTATTATTTCAATCATATGACATTCTATAAAAGGGAAAACTATGGGCATAATAAAACATCAGTGGTACCCAAAGGGTATAGAAAAGGAAGAATGAATAAGCAAAGCATAAAGGACATTTAAGGTGGTTGATATGTCAGTAGATATTTGTGCAATATCAGGGATGAACTCTAATGCAAACTATGAACTTTGAATTATACTAATGTGACATGATAGTTCATCAATTTTAAGAAATATGTCACTCTGTTACTAAATGTTGATAGCAAGGGAGGCTGTACACACTCTGCTTAATTTCTCTGTGAGAGTAAAACTACACTAAAATTAGAAAATGTATTGTGATAGTTAATTTTTATCAACTTGAATCTACTAAAGGGTGTTCAGAGAGCTGGTTAGACAATATATCCAGATATATCTGTGAGTGTTTCTGAGTGGTTAGACAATGTATCTGGGTATGTTTGTGAGTGTTTCTGAGTGAGATTATTATGATTCTGTTGCATGTGTTTCCCTGTGAAAATGTGAACAAATACTTATTCATCCCTTGCAATTCAGTGGAATATAATCTTATAAGACATGTACTTACAATTTCCGAATTTTACTGGTAATTATTTTAAATGTTTCACTTCATATCTAATTTTTAAGATTTTATTTTGTCTTTTTCATTTTTCTTTTGTTAGTTTGGTCAAAGGATTGTCCATCTTATTTATGTTTCAAAAGAACCAACTGTATTTCATTGAAACTTTATNTTTCTTTTTTCCCACTAATTTCTGTCTTGATTTTAGTATTTAACTCCATCTACTAATCTTATTGTTTCTTCAAAGCCATAAGGTATATGGTTAACCAAGTCAAGTGTCTCTATTTTTTATGTAAATAGTTCTAGCTATGACCTTCCCTATTCAGACTGCTTTCATTATATCTCAAAGATATTCATTTTCATTCAATTCTAGGAATTTTAAACTTTCTTGATTTCTTCAGTGACCCTTTCATCATTCTGTACTGTGTTGTTTAATCTACATGAGTTTGTGGTTTCTGTAGTTTCTGTTACTGTTGATTTCCAGCTTTATTGCATTGTGGTCAGAGAATTCAAGAAGTTATTTTAATTTTCTTTAAGATTTTGAGACTTGCTTTGAATCCTAGTATGTGATCTATTTTGAGAAAATTTTATGGGTTGTTCAGAAGAATATGCATTTTGTAGTATTTGGATGGAATATTCTGTAGATATCTATTAAGTCTGTTTAATTATGATGTCATTTAGCTCAGATGTTTATGTTTATTTTTTTTAGTTGACCTATATAAAGTAAGAGCAGGGTCCTGAAGTCACCTATTTTACAGTCTGATTCATGGGTATAGCAATAAGTCACTAGGAGTCATTTAAATANATGTCTATTTAACAGAATAATAGTAGCAGATTCTCCCTTAGGGCCCATGACCCTAGTTGCAATTTTGTGACTGTATTAAGAGTGCCAGGTATACATTATGTCTCACGAGTAGGCCTTAGATTCAGACAGAAAGTGGATAGTTAAAATTTCTAAACACAAAATTTTCTGAAGGTAATTTTATACAATAATTTTTAGTGCACCTTGATCTCAGCTGTGANACTATATATGGCTTCCAGTTGGGAATTTTCCATCTTTTACTTGTGTCATTGATCAAACATTTCAGATTTGCAGCAGGAGGCATTTGGGATTATGGGCCTATGGATGTTGTACCTGAAATTTTAAAAGAATATGTTTGTTTCTCATATCATAGTTGAAGACCTGTTTCTGTTCACCCAGCTGAACATGACTCTTCTGTACAAGTCAGAGAAACCATGGCTTGTACAAAACCACCTATGAATAGGTGGTTTCCAGGTGCCCTTGCTTCCCCAATCACAGGANTTTAGAAAAGGAGATATTCTCATGAGCAAACAGGTGGAAGTTCTATAATTCATCCATAATCAGCAACTTTTATTCTAGGTACTTAGGGTAACTTGCTGTAGATCAAACAAGAGTAATGCAATATATTTAGGTCTTAGGCCTGATCTTAAGCATCCAGACAAAGCATGCTGCTAATTAAAACTAAACCTATTTTACAAATAGGAAAACAGCATCTAGGATACTTCAAAGCTTAACCATTTTACATTTCACCAAATTACCTCTATCATTTAAGTGATATTCAAAAGCTAAAGAATAATCACAACTTAAGAATGGAAACAAGGCATGTAGGCATCACCTTTAGTCCCAGTACTCTGAAGGCAAAGGCAAAGGATCTCTGTGAGTTCCAGGCCATCATGGTCTACATAGTGAGTTCCAAAAAAGTCAAGGATACATAGTGAGAACTGGTCACAAATATGCATGCAGACGTATATACATACCTATACTTACACACATATAATATAATATAATATACATATACATATA
This sequence comes from Neotoma lepida, assembly GCA_001675575.1. Taxonomy (NCBI): domain Eukaryota; kingdom Metazoa; phylum Chordata; class Mammalia; order Rodentia; family Cricetidae; genus Neotoma; species Neotoma lepida. Next base: position 59,823 of record LZPO01087601.1, on the reverse strand, counting down.
TATGTACATATATATACACACATATATAATATCTCCAAGGAAAAGAAGAATAAGAGAATAACCAGGAAGTCAGACAGTATGAACACTAGATGGGACAATGAGGAATTTAGGATCTCAAACACAGCTGGCACCTGCTGCCTGGCTTGGGCAAGTCTTTTCTCTGGGTTCTCTCTCTTCATCTGTATAATGAAATATTGCACAAAGAAATGACACTCACTCCTTCTGCCTCTAATATACTTGGAAAACAGTGAACAACAATATATCAGGATGGTAAATAATGTTCAATGTTGTTCTAACCAAGGGGATGGAAACTTTGGAGATAGCCCTGGTGACCCATACAAGGAAATCACCCTAGATGATTAGAGGCTCAGAGGACAAGCTGTGACCCTACTGGAGAGTCCCAGGTGCTTTCCACATTCTTCCCAAGCCCAATCCTAGCCTGAGCTCAAAGAAGTCAGTGAAAAGGGAATTTTGGAGGAAGGATGGATCCTTGGATGGGAGGCTAAAGCCCTGAAGATTGTTAGTTCAAGAGTCCTGTCCTCAGCAGAGACAGTGTGGAATTGAAAACAGAAATATGACCAGCTTGGAGGAAAGGAAAAGAAAAGGGATACTGTACACACCAGGTGCATGTGACAGCCACCTGGGCCAGGAAGCCAAAGATGACTTCGGCCCATGAGGGATGTACACTCATGTGTTTAACCTTTTCAGACTTTAGTTTTCCTGTGTGTGTCTTTCATGTGCTCTAGGAAAGAGAAGTGTGAGTGTGCTGTACTCTTACCATGTGCCAAGAGCATTCTAGACACTCACCAAATATCTCATGTCATTATCACAATAGTGAGAGGGCATTGTGGTTTCACTTAGCAGAGAGGGGTAGTTAGTGACTTTCTCACCCAAANAAAAGCAAGATTTGAATTTTGATTCTCCAGAGTNTTAATGAGTGTTCTATTGCTGTGAAAAGACACCAAGGCCACAGCAAGTCTTATTAAAGAAAGCATTTGACTGGGGCTTGCTTACAGTTTCAGAGGTTAGTCCACTATCAGCATGGCAGCAAACATGGCAGCACACAGGCAGGCATGGAGGGGGAGAATTAGCTGAGAGTTCTACATCCGGATCCTCAGGCAAAAGGAAGAGAGAGACTCTCGGCTNGGCTGGAGCTTTTGAAAACTTTTAGAGGTACACTTCCTCTAACAATGACATACCTCCTACTCTTCCTGGTGANCAAGCATTCAAATCTATGAGCCGATGGAGCNATTCTCATTTAAGCCACCACATCCATAAATCAGTATCTCAAAGATCCAAGGTGTGTAAAGCTATACAACTTTGAGTGTTACAAAGTGCAAAGCATCCAATCTGGGTTTAAAGAGAAAAGCAATGTTTTAGACAGAAGCTGAATTCTGATCAAGAAATGGATTTCTCAGAAAGCTTCTTTTTTCAGCTGTTCATTTCATCCTCATCTGCTCATTTTCTAGGTAGTCAAGTGATAGATTTTTGAAGGTGACTGTGGTGGTTTGAAAGAAAATNGCTACCAAAGGGAGTGGTACTGTTAGGAAGTGTGGCTTTTTTGGAGTAGGTATGGCCTCGTTGGAGGAAGTATGTCATGGTGGGGGTGGACTTTGAGNTTTCCTATGCTCAAGCTATACCCAGTGACACAGTTCATTTCCTGTTGCCTGTAGACCAAGATGTAGGACTCTCGGCTACCTCTCAAGCACCATGTCTTCCTGAATGCTGCCATTTTCTGCCATGAGGATAATGGAATAAACCTTTGAACTTGTAAGCCACCCCAACTAAATGTTTCCTTTTATAGAAGTTGCCATGGTCATGGTTTCTCTTCTTAGCAATAGGAACCTGAACTATGATAGTGACTTGAAATAATCCTGTAAGCTCCAGTCAGGCCACAGAAACTTTAATTTTGGAGAACTGCTAGTTCATTTCACTCACGAAATGTAAGGTTAAGCCAAAGGATGTTACTCCTTCCCCAAAGACCTTTCACCTAGGGCCTCTAGAGTGACACCGGAAGAGGAAGGCAGCCAGAAACTAAAAAATACAGTCTTGCTAGAATAACTAAGGCACTTCTGCCTCCATTCCACCGCTGGGAGCTGGCCTGCATCTATACCCCTTCCCCACGAATGGTTTCGTTTAAACTAGAGGGGAAGTTTTAAGCTTGAAGAAAGTCTTTCTGTAACAGCTGCCCAAGAAACCAATGCCAAACACNCACATCCCTGAACTGAGAAGGTGTACAGGAGGCTGAGAGCTGTCACTCCTTATTCACGAGCAAGATGCTTCAGGTTGAGAGTCATCTTGGACTGTAGAGGAAGGGTGAGACTAAGAGATTTCTGTGGAGAGAAACTGTAGGCTTGAATCTAGCATATCATGGAATATCAACTCCCTGGTTATTGCAGTGACTAGTTGATCCCACAGCAACATACTTGGCTTCACATAAGTGAACATGAACAAGTGAATGTAAAAGAAGAGGCAAGCTTGATGGGATTGGTGACTGGTTTGTACAACCAATGGGAAACAGCGCAAGTGTGCATAAGCACAGACTTGAGGATGTTAACAGTCACACTGGGGAGATTAATTTACTTGCTCGGTGACTAAATGAGAACATTACCTCCTACATTAGAGTAGGACTGGTGTTAGGAGAAAATGCTGTCGGGGAACAAAGTAGTCTTACTTGCGCAAGCCTTTGAGAGGCAGGCACTTGGAGGTCAGCATGCAGCCATAGTCTCCCAGAAACTCAACAATGTCAGCGGCCACTGGGGCTGCCATCTAGTTGTTTGACCTTGTGTAGCTGTCTTTCAAGTGAAGCATTGGACTGTCACCCATGGCACAGGCTTGAGCTCGAGCCTCAGCCATGAAATGACCAACCAGACTTGGGGTTCAGCGGCCTTGGGTGGCAGAGGAACATTGTGGTGTCTTTAGATGACTTCTCTGCTCCCTGCAGTCCTCACTCTCTGCCTAATCTGCCTAGCTGATTCCAGCCCAAAGAAAATCGTGTGACCCTCCCTCTCTGTGTTCCAAAAACGAATTTCCTTTTCAGGGCTGCTCCTGCCTCCAGGTAACTGAAAGCCTGGAGAGAAAACCAAAATTCACTCAGCTAGGCTCCGCCCATGCACTCTGATATTCGACCTTTCAGAATGAAGAGGCAGGGACTCATCCAGAGATGATGACCCAACTCATATTCCCATACCTTTCTCATTTTCCTATCTCTTATCTTCAGGGTTTGTTGTTGTTGTTTTCTCCTTCCTCTCCTCTGGGCCCCAAACTCCCAGTAGGATACATTTAGAGTCACCAACAGTAGTTCGTCCTCATGACAGTTACAAAAGAAATGGACTTTCAGTCCTGTTCATCAGATGAGACTAGGAGACCCGCAGTCACACAATCATTGATTTCCTAGGTTTCCTGCCTGGGTTTTCTGCTTGGCTATAAGACTATACATGAATATTTATGGAACAAAGTGGTGCAGAATCTGAAGAAAGGCTAGAGAAACAGTTCTGTTACCATATCACCCNCAAAATTCAATTGTCCTAGAGTGCCGTGTATTAAAAGTTCTATTGAACACACACGTATGCCTGCACTTGCTAAAGAGGAATGAAAGAAACAAATTTTTACAGAGTCAGCAAGGCCACAAAGGGAAACCTTGTACAATTTGATTCTAAAAAAGTAAATTATTGATTTTCTTACTAAATATCCAATGGATGTGGCTGAACCACTAAGTACAATGACAGAATAGAGCCTGTGAGAAACTGCCTCTTTAATAAGATGGTGGGGAGGCAATTTCTTTTAGAANCATTGAGAAGGTTTATGATTCCAAGCTGTGGTAAAATTAACAATACTTAGCAAACTATAATTATTCACAGGTCTATCTACAAAGCGCATTTTACATCTTCAGTGTTTAATGTGCACCAGTAGTACCCAGGTGTTGTTCAACTCATGGATACCAGAAAGGCCATTATGCCATTAATTTTCAAGCAATTCCTGAGGCAGACAGATACAAACATTATTTTGTCATTATAGTCATAGCCAGTAGAGATACAGGGGACAAATTCTTACCCAATAGCACTTTGGGGGCCACACCTCTGCTTTTGCTTTCTGCCCTCACTGTCTGTTTAGTTCTCTTGAACAATTAGCCAAGCCTGCCTAATCTCTACCCATCCTGTCTCTGAGAAAGATCTAAAACACAAATCTGTGCCTATCTTCTCTCTGCTAAGAATACTGCAAGCACAAGTGTGTGTGTGTGTGTGTGTGTGTGTGTGTGTGTGTGTGTGTGTGTGTGTGTGATGTCAAGAATGTCAGCCAGGTGCCAGGCAGAGCTCCAGGAGTCCAACAGACGAGAGAGAGGAGAGACTCTATGAACAAGGGACATCGAGATCATGAGGGGAAAATGTACAGAGATGGCCAGCCAGGCTGGTGGAAATGCATGAACTGTGGACCAATAACTGTGTAGCTCCCATGGTGCTGGACTGGGCCCTCTGGAAGTTTGAGACAGTTGTTTTGGTTGAGCAGTTTGGGGGCCCCCAGGCAGTAGGATCAGGATCCATCCCTGGTGCAGGGACTGGTTTTTTGGAGCCCAGTGCCTATGGTGGGACACCTGGCCCAGGGAGGGGGGTCTTGGACCTGCCTCAACTGAGAGTGGCAGGCTCCGGGGACTCTCCATGGGAGACCTTGTCTTGGAGGAGGTGGGAATCGGAGGTGGGTTGAGGGGGAGGNCTGGTGGGGTGGGAAGAGGGAGGAGAGGGGGATCTGAGGTTGGTATGTAAAATGAATGGAAAATCTTTTTAAGAAAGGAAAAAAGAATGTCACAACATTGATGTGCTCTCTCTGGAGTGTATATGTGGATCATTTCATTGCTTCTGACTTGTGACAGATAAGTATAGGTCACGTCCTATACCAACCTGGATATCCTAGTCCAACATCCAAATGCCTAGTTTCAAGAAAGACTGGGTTATAATTGCTTGAGATTTAAGCTTACTTTATGAATGGCCCCAAACTTTTAATGCCCTTCCGCTTGTAGGAAGGAGGAATGTAGTGTGATGAAGGGCTAGTGTTAGGGACCAAGGTTAGAGGTTAGGATTTTGGTTCCAATTTGGGTTATGATTAGGATTAGGGTTGTTAGAGTTAGGGTTAGGGATATTGTTAGGTTATGGTTGGGTTAGGGTTGTGTTGGGTAGGGTTAGGGTTAGGATTACAAGTAGGGATGGAGTCAGTTAGGGTTAGTATGGGATGTGGTTAGGGTTGTCGTAAATGTTAGGATTATGGTTAGAGTTATAGTTACTGTTCAGGTGTAAGGATTAGGGTTAGTCATTAGGGTTAGGGATCAAGTTATGTTTAGGGATCAGGGTTAGGGTCTGGGCTTAGAGCTAGTGCTGAGTTTGGGGTTAAGGCTTGGGATAGTTCTGGGATTATACACATATTTAGGCCTGGGTTTAGAATTAGAACTACCTTAACACCTTATTGTCGTTTTTNGTTAATACTAGAGATTTGATCAACGGTTTATGTTTTATGTCTTAGAGCTTTCTTTATTAATATCATTAAGGTTATTTATAGGGCAAGGGTTATGCTTAGGACATAAATGGTTAGCACTACAATAAGGCTTATAATTACTACTAGGGTTAGTGTTGGTATTATGGCTAGTTTTTTAGTTTTATTGAGTAGTAGGCTTAGGGTACATTTAAGCAAGGAAGGGTTAGGTAGAGTTAGATATAACAAATGAAGCTATGTGAGGGCTAAATATTTGGTAGAAGTTCTGGTTAGGGGCAGAACTAGGGTTAATCGTAAGACTAGGGTTAAGGAAAGCACTTGGCATAGCAATAGGAAAAGCAGTACAGTTAATGTTAGAAATTGGTTTGTTGTTAGTTTTATTCCTAGTTTTAGTGTTATGACTATCTGGTTAGGCTTAAAATTTTATCTATGGTCTGATTAGAGCTATTGTATAGTTAGTGTCTGGGTTAGAGTTAGACAATTTAGGGTTAGAATTTGATTTAGGATTATGACAAGGAATAGTGTTAGGTCTAGAGGCACTTTAAGACTTGTTGCTTAGATTAATGTTAGTGTTACAGGCTGTTATGGCTAAAGACATTTTATATATATTTCTAATANCAGTATTAGATTTAGAAACAGGGATAGGGTTAGGATAGGCACAGTGTGGGTGTTATTCCTAAAGTTATGATTAGAATTAGATTTAGACTCAGGGTTAAAGCTAGAGCTACTTGTTAGGGTTAGTGCCATTCCTATTGTTAGGGATAGAGCCAGGTTTAGGTTCATGATTAGGATTGATGGCAGAGACAGAATTAGATTTATGGATAGGGTTAGGTTAGAGCTTGGTACAAAGTAATTGTAAGTGTTATAGTTAGTTTTTGAGATAGGATTAAGGTATTTTTAGAACAAGTCTTAGGTGTCAGGATGGAGGTAGGGTTACAATTTCATGGAGGCTACAGATATATTTAAATTGGGTGTTTGAACTAAATTTAAGTTTAGTGTTAGAGCTATGGTGTTGACTGGTATTCGCTTAGGTCTAGGGTTAGAGCTAGTGGTATGTTTAGGGTTAGGGAGAGGATTAGTACTAAGTTANGAGGTAGGGTTAAGGCTATAGCTACAATTAGGCCTATGCGTAGAGTTAATATTAGGGTTAAAATCTGTCTTGAAAACAGATTTTGGATTAGATGTTGATTTCTTTTAATGTTAGGGATATATTCATCTATTGGACTAGGTTTTCCGTTAAGGTTAGTGTTAGTCCTGGAATTAGTGTTGGAGCTACTTTTAGGTTAGTGGTTAGGATTGGTGGCAGAGTTACGGTTAGGATTATAGATAGGATTATAGACAGATTTAGGTTTGAGTTTGATATAAAATTACTATGAGAGCTCCAATTATTGTTACAACTAGACTTATGATTAGTTTTTTACCAGATTTATGGGTTGGGCTGGAGGTAGGTTTTCGGTTTTGTTTAGGAATAGTGGTAAACATCGGACTCTGGTTTGAATTAGGATTAAGTTTAACAAGAGAGCCAGGGTGTGCATTGCTATTCAAGTTAGTTCAGGTTAGAGTACGTTTAAAGGTAGGGATAGNGTTACGTTTGGAAATAGAGATAGTGATCAGGATAAGCTAAGAANTAGGAATACGTTTAGGGTTGGTGTTAGCGATAAGACTGGGGTTAGACAGTATTTCAGCTAGATGAAGACTTATTTAGGTTTAAGGTTATGGAGAGAGTCAGGGCTAGTTTTAGGTTATGAGTACATTTCACACTAAGCTTGGGGGTTAAGATTTGGGAGACCTTGTGTGGGAGGAGGTGGGATTGGGGGTGGATGGGTTGAGGAGCAAGGCTGGGGGGTGGGAGGAGGGAGGACGGAGGAGGGAGGCTGTCTCTTATACACATCTAGATGTGTATAAGAGACAGGAGTAAGGGTTAAGATTAGGCCTCTTGTTGGGGATATGCATGATTAGACTCTAATATATTAGGACTAGGACTTTGTCTTTAGGTTTAGATCTAATATAAGTGTTAGAAATAGATGTAGGCTCAAACAAAGACACATAGGAGCTTTGACAAATTACAGCTTGGCATTTTAACTTCTCTGGTGGTTAAGAAACTCGATAAAGTGTTTTATCAGAGGAAAGGGCAATGACACTAAATATATAAGTTGCTAAATGTTTTTATGAAATAAAATGGAAACATAACACATTCAGGAGTTTGGTATGTTATAACATATGCTATATTACCTTAAAGGCCATTAAATTGAAGCTAAAACTTTCAAAAACTCAGACAAGGTAGACAGGGTAAATTTGTTCCCATGACATGAGGAATTGCATTTCTGAATCAATTACAGTTCTTGAAGTGAGCTGAGTTTTTAGGAGATGGGCTACACAATGATTTACTACTAAAAGTGGTGTATTTGGGACAAAAATAAAAGAAATGAAGCACAGTGAGTGCTCTCTCTGGTATTTTCATCATTCTGGTGGTTTGCAGACAAGTAGTGGAAATGGAGAAATCAGAGGGAATAGTAAGTAGATATAAAACATGACCTATCACTGTTATATGTTTTCTGAAGGTGTAATTTTATATTTTTGTGCTATGTGTCAATTTCCAGACAATTTTGTTTTCGTCTCTCACTCTTCTTATTCCTCTATGCTTGCTAACACCCTCCCACCCACTGCCCATACCTTCTTTTCCATTTTTATGTTACTTGTTTTCTATTCCACTCTCTCTGTGTTCCCAAAGCTCTTCTTTTTTTCATAATGTGCTATATACCCTCACATTCTATGGCTATATTCACTTCTACTTATACACGGATATATAAACAGCATAAAATGGGACCTGTGTTTGAATGAGAACATGCAACAGTTGTCTCTCTGACTTAACTAGTTTAATATATTTCCAAGATCCATCTGTTTTTCTGAAAATTTCATGATTTAAAATTTTTAAAGCAGAGTAAAATTATATTTTATAAATATGTAACTTATTTTTGCTATCCCTTGATCTATTGGTGGGCTGACTTTNTTATTTCATTGTTATTGTATATTATATAATAATAAATATGGATATGATTACATGAAATTAACAAGCTTCTGCACAGCAACAGAGGTTATCAGTAAACTAAACAGCCCAAAGAAAGCTGGAAAATCTATATGAGATACAATATATTCTTAACAACAAGCCTCGAAGGATTATTGCTTATCAAAGCCAACATGCTGATTCTAAGGTTTACAAGGAAATGACAGGAAAGCAGAAATAAGACNATTTTTTTCAAAAGGTAAACAGAGTTGGAAAATTCAAATAACTTGATTTGAAAGTAACTATGGAACACAGCATTCAAGGCAAGGTGATAATTTTAGAGGGATAAGCATATGAATTAGTGAATTTGAAGACTTTCCAGAAATAGAAGGCTTTCATATTTATAGTCAATTGATTTTTGATAAATTGCAGAAGCAATTTAATGGGTAAATACACTCTTTTAACAAGCTGGAGGAAGTACAGTGTGAAATTAATGTGACAAAATATCTTAAATTCATATACTTTTATCATATATGCAATTTAATTTTAAAACTAATCATTTAAGGAAAATATAGACAAAATATTTTCTGACCTTTGAACAANGAAAAGATTGAACAGAAGTCCTCAGAATCAATAAAAAGCAGAGAAGGTAGCTTCAGGTCCNACNAATATTCCACATGTGACTTAGAGCTCTAATACAATAATGTCTCTTCTGTATATGGGCCCCCAAAGATTGGCCCATGTAGAGGGAACAGTGTTATCTACAGGACAATAAGCCAAGCTGGAAAAGATCTTTCTGCATAGTCAACATGAGCAGGAGCAAGCCCTGAAAACACTCCATTTCATATGTACAACCAGAAAATATGTCTGTTGTTTCAGTCACTCAGGCTGAGCACTTAGCTCTGGCAGCCCTAGCACCCAGTACAGTACACAGACCTCAGTGCTCCTGTTGTAACTTTTTGCTCTGAAACTTTATACATTGTGTTATAATTTCTTGTTTAAGTGAGCTTTGCCCTTCATATCTCATTAAGGTCTATTAGGGTATGGATTACTCTTGTTTTTCTTTTTTTTTCTTTCTTTTTTATTAAAAGATTTTCTTATTTTACATACCAACCACAGAACCCCCTCTCCTCCCTCCTCCCACCCCAGCCTTGCCCCTCAACCCACCTCCCCCAATCCCACCTCGTCCAACACAGAGTCTCCCATGGAAAGTTCCCAGAGCCTGGTACTTTCAGTTGAGGCAGGTTCAAGACCCTCCTCCCTGTGCCAAGGCTGTGCCAGGAGTTCCACCACAGGCACTGGGCTCCAACATAAACAGCTCATGCACCAGGGATGGATCCTGATCCCATTGCCTGGGGGTCCCCTAAACATTTCAAGCTAAACCACTGTCTTGAGTATCCAGAGGGCCCAGTCCAGCACCATGGGGCCTCCACCGCTATTGATCCACAGTTCATGCATTTCCACTAGTTTAGCTGGCCATCTCAGTACATTTTCCAATCATGATCTCCATGTCCCTTGCTCATAGATTTTTTTCCTCTCCCACAACAACTGGACTCCTGGAGCTCAGGCTAGTGCCCAGTTGTAGATCTCTGCATCTGCTTCCATCTGTCTCTGGATGAGGGCTCATGGGGGCTCCTCAGCTATTGGTTGACAGTTCATGTCTCTCCACTGGTTTGGCTGGCCATCTTTGTATACCTTCCCATCATGATCTCGTTGTCCCTTGCACATAGAAGCCCCTCTGTCTTCTATCAACTGGACTCCTGGAGCTTGGCCTGGTGCCAGGCTGTGGATCTCCGCATCTGCCTCCGTCAGTCTCTGGATTAGGGCACTATGATGACAGATAGGGTATTCATCNATGTGAATACTCACTGGAGTATGCCAGTTCATGCTCCCTCTCGATTATTTCCAGTATTCTAAGGTGGGGTCATCCTTGCAGATTCCTGGGAACCTCCCTAGCATTCTGTTTCTCCCTATTCCCATGATGTCTTCATTTATCATGGTATCTCTTTCCTTGCTCTCTTACTGTGTCCATGTTCC
>LZPO01087601.1:2491-13977 GCA_001675575.1 Neotoma lepida | reverse complement strand
TCAGAAAGCTGTGGTCCATAAAGTGTCTTCTGAACTGAAATTAATGCTAGTATGATGGCAGATATAAAATGTTAGACTTCAACTTTATTATGTTTTAAATTTTGTTTGGCATGTGCACATATTTATATGAATGCAAGTGCTTGAGTGTGTATGGATGCATATGTGTATGGGAATGCTAGAGGAAAATCTTGGATGCCATTCCTGAGATGCAATCTATCTTGTCATTTTATTTTATTATTTTAGTTTATTTTGACAGGAGCTCTCATTGGCTGGGAGCTTATGTATTGGGCTAGAATGGTTGTTCATTAGAAACCCCCAGGACCCAATTGCCAGCAGCTTGCCAGTGCTAGGAACATAAGTATATGACACTATGACAAGCTTGTCTTACCAAGTTTGGCAGACTGAAGTCAGGTCCTCATACTTGTAAGACAAATACTTTACAAATAGAACTAACAACACTCAACATTTTATACTTTTAAGTACTGTATGGGCAGTCTGTATCTCTATAGATTCCTTCATGCACGAGAATTTTTACTCCAGGTTGATAGATATGGGTCTATTTGCATTCTTCTGCATGCTGACAACCAGTTGGAGCAGCACCATCTGTTAGAGATGCTTTCTCTTTTCCATTGCATAATTTTGGCTTCTTCATAAAAAAAAATCAGGTGTCTATATTTGTGTGGATTTATGTTTGGGTCTTCAATTCAATTCCATTGATCCACCATCCATTTTTATGCCAATATGATGCAGTTTTATTACTATAGCTCTGTAGTAGATTTTGAAATCAGAAATGCTGATATGTCTGGAAGTTCTTTTATTGTACAGGATTGTTTTAGCTATTTCAGGTTTTTTGTTTTTCCANATAAAGTTGAGTATTGTTCTTTCAAGATCTATAAAGAATTGTGTTGAGATTTTAATAGGGATTGCATCTGTAGATTGCTTTTGGTAAGATGACCATTTTTACTATGTTAATCCTATTGATCCATGAGCATGGGAGATCTTTCCATCTTCTGATATCTTCTCCAACTTCTTTCTTCAAAGACTTGAAGCTCTTGTCATTGAGGTATTTCACTTGATTGGTTAGAGTTATCTCAAGATATTTTGTATTATTTGATGCTATGGTAAAAGTATTGATTCCCCAATTTCTTTCTCAGATCATTTATCATTTGTATATAGGAGGGCTACTTGTTTTCTTTGAGTTAATCTTGTATCCAGCTACATCACTCAAGGTATTTATTAGCTGTAGGAGTCCTGGTAGAATTTTGGGTGTTGCTTATGTATACTATTATATCATCTGCAAATAATGATACTTAAACTTCTTCCTTTTCAATTTGTATTCATTTGATTTCCTTTGGTTGTCTTATTGTTCTAGCTAGAACTTCAAGTTCTATATTGAATAGATATGAAGAGAATGGGCAACTTTGTCTTGTTTCTGATTTTAGTAGAATTGCTTTGAGTTCCTCTCCATTTAATTTAATGTTGGCAATAGGCTTGCTGTATATTGATTTTATTATGTTTCGGTATGTCCCTTGTATCCATGATTTCTCCAAGACTTTTTTTTTTCGTTTTGTTTTGTTTTGTTTTGTTTTGTTTGTTTTTGTTTTCGGAGACAAGGTTTCTCTTTGTAGCTTTGCGCCTTTCCTGGAACTCACTTGGTAGCCCAGGCTGGCCTCGAACTCACAGAGATCCGCCTGCCTCTGCCTCCCGAGTGCTGGGATTAAAGGCATGCATCACAACTGCTCAGCTCTCCAAGACTTTTATCATAAAGGGGTGATGGATTTTGTCAAAGGCTTTTTTGGCATCTAATGAGATGATCATGGGGATCAAAGACCTCAAAATAAATCTAGATACACTGAACCTGACAGAAGAAAAAGTAGATAGCCTTGAACACACTGGCACAGGAGACAACTTCGTGAACAGGACAACAATAGCACAGACACTAAGATCAGCACTTAATAAATTGGGGCTTCAGGAAACTGAAAATTTTCTATAAGACATAGGACACCATCAATAGAACAAAACAGCAGCCTACAGAATGGGAAAAAAGCTTCAGCAATCACACATTCTGACAGAAGGTTGATTTCCAAAATATATAAAGAACTCAAGAAACCAGACATCAGCAAACTAAATAATATAATTAAAAATGGAGTACAGATTTAAATAGAGAATTATCAACAGAAGAACCTCAAAGGCCGAGAAACACTTAAGGAGATGTTCAACATCCTTAGCTATTATGGAAAGGCAAATCAAAATGACTGTGAGATTTTTATCTTATACCTGTCAGAATGGCTAAGATCAAAAACTTAAGCAGCAGCTCATTCTGGAAAGGATGTGGAGCAAGGGGAACACTCCCTCATGGCTGATGGGAGTGCAATCTTGTACAATCACTTTAGAAATCAGTGTGGTGATTTTTCAGAAAGCTGGGAATCAGTTGACCACAAGGCCCAGCTATACCACTCTTGGGCATATACCCAAAGGATGTTCAGTCATACAACAAGGATACTTGTTCAACAACGTTCATGGTAGCTTTATTTGTAATAAGCAGAACATTTAGATAACTTAGGTATTCCTCAACTGAAGAAAAGATAATCGATACAGAACATGTGGTACATTTACACAATAGAGTATTACTCAGCTGTTTAAAATAATGACATTAGAAAATGTGAAGTAAATTGGATGGAACTAGAAAAAATCATTCTGAGTGAAGTAACCCAAACTGAGAAGTACAAACACAGTGTGTTCTCACTCATAAGTAGATATTAGGTATAAAATAAAGGATAACTATGTTACAATNCACATGACCAGAGAGACTAATGCAACAAGCAGGGTTTAAGGGGGTATGCCAAGATCTTGCTGGGAAGGGGAATGAGAAGAAATTTTAGGAGGGGACTGAGAACAGGTGAGGATGGGAACATGAGCAATCAGGTTGAGTGGGGAAGAGTACTGGAAGAGAGTGCTGGAAAAAGTTGGGCATTTGGGAGTCAGGTAAAAACCTGGCACAAGGGAATTTCCCAGGAATCTACAAGGATGACCCCAGCTAAGACTCCTAGCAATAGCAGATATTTAGCCTTTAATGAACACCTCCTGTCACCAGGCAGNACTTGAAGTAGAGGGAGTGAGAAACCAACGCAGCCTTATAAACTTCAACTTAGTGTCTGTCCTGCCTATGGGATGTGCTGAGGTAAGAGTGGCCTAGAGATTGAGGGAGTCACCAACCAATGACTGCTTTAGCCTAAACCCATGCCAGGAGAGTAAGTCTAACCCTGACACTGTATGAAGAATCAGGACACACACTCTGGATGACCCAGCGAATAAAACAAGACTGGAGGAAAAAAAATGTCAATGTAATGATACTTAACGATATTCTGCTCTACTATAGATTGGTGCCTTAGCCCACTGTCATCAGAGTGGCTTCATCCAGCAACTGATGGAAATAGATGAGGACCCATAGCCAAACATTAGGTGGAGCTTGGAGAATCTTGCAGAGGAGGGGAAGAAATGATGTAGGAGTTAGATGGGTCAAGGACACCAAGAAAACTCACAGAATCAACTAATCTGGGCTCATAGGGGCTCACAGAGACTGAANGGACAACTAGGGAGCCTGCATAGGACTGACCTAGGCACTCTNTATATTTTTTACGATTGTCTAGCTTGGTTCCCCTCTGGGACACCTAACAGTGTGAACAAGGTTGTCTCCAATTCTTGCCTGACTTTTGAGACCCTATTCCTCATACTGGGTCGCCATGCCCAGCCATAACACATGGGGAGGTACTTAGTCTTACTGAAACTTGATATACTATGCTTTGTTGATATTCATGGGAGACCTGCACTTTCNTGAACAGGAGGAGNAATGGATTGGTAGGTCGGAACTGATGGGGGTGAGGGGGAAATACTGGGAGGAGAGGAGGAAGGATAAACTGTGGCCAGGATATAAAATAAATAAACAAATAAATTTATATAAAAAGAATTTTATTCCATTATTCTTGTTTATAAGCTGTATCTTGAAGTTTATAACATATGTGGGTATAACATATGTTATATTAAGATTACCTTATAGGGAATAAATGAAATTACTATGCTATTTGAAAATGAAGTAATCTAAAACTTTTATTATATTAATGTAATGTAATTTAGTTTCCAAAATGCCATTTCTCCAGAGTATTAACCTAAAGGGAAGTCTACTTCAAGATTAACACATTAAAATCACAGCTGGTTCTGTTCTAGAGCTGAACAAAAAGTTGATGAAGGCTGTTCTTATAATGACATGGTAGAAATAGAGCATGTACACATCAGATAACAAAAATGTGTTGAGCCAGCTTTGAAGACAGTATGAATCAGCATGCACGTTGGTTTCAGCCTCTCATCNTCCAACAGGCATTCTGAAGCTAAGGTTTTCAATCATCTTTGGTTCTGTGTATATGTTGTGTGACTTTATTCCTAGGGAGACAAGAACAAACACCTACTCACCCCAGACAGTGACCTGAAAAAAAGACTGAACAAGGACACAGCCAAAGTCCAACTTGGTGAACCAATGCGTTTTATTGGGATTACTTCCAGGAATATAGGTGAGGGGTCACTTACCAGAGTGGAAATGACTCAAAGACAGATACATCAAAAGCCTGTCTCAGCTTGGGTGATTGTTCATGAGAGCTAGAAAAAAAAAATGGAACATAGTACACTACAAAGCCTACAAACAGCTCAATCGTCTACAGTATCCTTTCCAGGTGGTTCAATTGGTTTGATCCTCTTCCACGCAGTTTAGCAGGCCTCTGCTTTTTCCAGATAGCTTTACTGATCTGTTTCTTCCTAGTGCCTTACTGCGTGGAGCCTTTTCTACGGAGCTCAATTGTCTGAGAAGTCACTCAGCAGTCCTTACTGCTTGTCTAAGCTTCAGAATGCAAGGGCTTAGTCAATCTGTTCAGTCTCAGAGACTTNCTGAAGCCACTAGGTCCTTTACTTCCGGANCTTAATGGGCCTCCCTAGTAGGATGGANAGTTTCACCCTCATTTAATTGCTTTATTTTCCCTTTAACATCCTATTCCTTAATGATCTTCCCTCTAACATGGAAGGTATTAATATCAGAGAAAATGGCTATGCAGCATCATACTAGAAATTTAATCTCCAGTCCAGGCACAATTCTTAAGTTTCTTTGTTTCTTCTCAGATCAAGTGTCACAGAACTCCATGCTTAAACCTTGTAGCAGAATAATGCTGTGGAAAGGAAACTTCAAACAGATCCATGCAGTATGCAGTAAGCTGAAAACATGACAGGAAACATATTCTACAAGGAAAGTTTCACAGAGATTCCAAGCACCATGTGAGACACTGGGGAGTGCTAATCAAGCCTGGGAACCACAGTCACAAGTGTAACCCACAGAACTGTGACCAGCATCTGATAATTGGCTTACATGTCTGTGGACCAAATCAGCATTTGTAATCCAACCAACAAAGGAAGATGCAGAGGAGAGAACAGGGCCACTCATCACAGAGACCTCTGAAATTAGACAGGCTTCTGGGTGATGGGAAAGGAATACCAAGCGACTCAAACTGAATAAGCCAAACAGTTTCCAAATCCTATATCCCCANCTTATTATCTTTCCCTTCTCCACAGATTCTTCCTTTATTTAATAGGAAATGCTAATTTAACAATTCCATTTAGTCCTACTGGGTATCACCCTATCCAAGTCCCTTTTTGTCCTACTTGCTCTTTCATTTTTTTTTAAATTTCCCTGTCCTATTTTATATAAACTGGCTTAGTTTGTGTGTTCCTTGTGGCTCAGCTTCCTGTGATGTGACTCCTTGACTGTACTTGATTTCCTGTTATTATCACTCCCTTTCTAAGGACCTTTATCCCAAATTCCCTCACTTGCTCCACTTTGCATCTAATATTCTATTCATGTACCCTCTATTATATAATTCTACATTATGTTCTCTCTTCTCTTTATTCTCTAGAAATTCAATCTTAATCACTATTCATACTCTGCCTTTTGTCTTTTTGTTTCTTTTCCTCTCCACTCCCACGAACACTGACTAAAACAATATTAAACATAGTATTATCCATGTTCCTTCACTNTTGAAAAACATTGGCATCTAAGAAGTGATTATTTTATTTTAGTTAACTCTTGCTGTAACTTCATAATGTGTCTAACCATGTCCACTGACTGTTTTTATAGGCAATGTTCTTTGCTCAGTACAAATATTTGCTCAGATAAATATCAGTGCCTAACCATCAGTTTATCAGAGGAAAATGACACCTCATCCCCACTATAGCCTAGTTCCTCCTGAACGTTGCCAACACTGACACAGAAAGATGAAATAAGGCTTAAATTTAATCTTTTTTTCTTTTGATAGATAGATAAACAGACACATATTATACACACACACACACACACACACACACACACACACACACACACGCACCAATGACCTAACTCCAGATGCTCAAGTCCCAATGCAGAACAATAGACAACATGAAAAATCAAGATATGTTTCCTGCAAAACCTATGAATTCCATAGTAATGGCCCACAATGAAAGTGACATGAAAGTTCAAACAATTTAAAAGAGTGTTTATAAATGTTTAAAGAAATCAAAGAGAACACAGAGTCCCAAATGAGCACCAAGAGAATGCAAAGAAAATAGCTGAATACAACAAAGACATCATAACAGGATATGGAACACATATACAATACCCCTCTTTTCCAAAGGCTCAGGGATTATTGCAAAAGAGGGGATGGAAGGAGAGTAAAACAGGAGGATGACTACAAAGAAACATTGCTTTCTAGAAACANCAAGGCAGATGCACATAAGAACTCACAACATTTGCAGCAGCATGAAAAAAGTCCTGTTCAAGCCCAAGCCAACCCATATCCCAGCATGGAAAGCAGAGTTGGACATGAAATTCCACCCTTGGAGAAGGAGTTATTGACAATTGTTAGCTGCTTGGAGAGAGAAAGTCAGTTTTCTCCAAGAAGATATAGACCCTGGTAATTCAACCACACTATAGTGGAAAGCTACACATTGAACAGTANTTAGACACATGAGTTTATGAGTTTATTATTTTAAAAATGGGATACAAAGTTGGGTGGATGGTGGTGAGTAATGGATCTTGGAAGAGTTAGGGGATGGAACTGCATATGATCAAAACATATTGTAAGANGGTATTAAAGAACTAACAAATGTTTAAAAAGAAAATGAAATTTAATAAAGAGAGAGAAACATTGAAGAAAACGTGATAGACATAAAAAATTCAGTAAGTTAAACTTAAAGCTCTGTGGAAGCATTGCAGATAGACTGAACAGAGGTCTTGAATACAGGATAGGAAGATTGGAATGTTTAGTCAACTATAAAGGTAAGTTAATGAAAAGTGAAATGGAACATATGAGAAATTGGAAAATAATGAAAGAGATAAAAATCTAAACATTATGGGGATAGAAGGAGTGGTGGTTTTAAAGAAAATGACCCTTAAAAGGAGTGCCATTATTAGGAGCTGTGGTCTTGTGGAGGAAATATGTCACCATGGGGATGGGCTTTGAGAGCTCCTATATTCAAGCTAAACTCAGTAAGACAAACCACTTTCTGTTGCCTGCAAGACAAAATATAGGACATTTGGCTATTTATCCAGCACAATGTCTGCCTGCACACCACCATGTTGCACCATGATGATAAAGAACTAAACCTCTGAAACTATAAACTGCCCCAATTAAATGCTTTTTTTTTCCTAAGAGTTGCTGTGGTAATGGTGTCTTGTTGTCAGTTGGTTTTTGGCTCTTTTTGGGGGGATCCGCCACCCAGCTCCCAAATAAATCACAGGGAGACAAATTCTTACTTATGAATGCCTAACCTTAACTTGGCTTAATTTTTGCTAGCTTTCCTCAACTTAAATTACCTTGTCTACCTTTTGCCTCTGGTCTTTTCCTGTTCTCTTACTTTTCTAAATCTTACTTTTACTCCAAGGGTGGCTGGGTGGCTGGGTGGCTGGGTGGCTGGGTGGCTGGATGGCTGGCCCCTGATGTCCTCCTCCTTCTCTGGCTCCTTCTTTTCTCACTCTTCTATGTCTTTTCTCAATCCCTCTTCTCAGATTTTTTGCTCTATGTATTCTTTCTGCCTGCCAGCCCCATCTATCCTTTCTCCTGCCTTACTATTGGCCAGTTCTTTATTAAACCATCAGGTGTTTTACACAGACACAGTAACACAGCTTCACAGAGTTAAACAAAAGCAACATAATCAAGAGTAACACACCTTAAAATAATATTCTACTACAGTGTCTCTTCACAACAGTAAAAACCCTAACTAAGAGAGAAGTTGGTACCAGGGAGTAAGGTCTTGCCAGACCATGGTTTTGTTTGGAGTAATATGGACTTTGGGAGTTTGGGTTAGGAAAGCAGTAGAATGCTTTAAATGCTGCTTAATGGGTCATANTAGTAGGAGCATGGAAGGGAGTAGTGCTGAGTGTGAGGAGAAGAATGTTAGTATATTGCTTAGAAATTATTCTTGTGATATTTTAATGAAGAATGTGGTTGTTTTTTGCCCTTGTCTGAAAATTTGTCTGAGGCTAAAGTGAAGAGTTTAAGTTTAATTCCCTTGGCAGAGGAAATCTCAAAACAGCCTAGTATAGACTCTGTTGTTTTGTTACTAGTGTCAACTCTAATGAAGATATATAATGAAAAGGAGCAAGCTCAGGAAGAAAAAAAAATCTGAGGAGTAAAGGAGCACCTGAAAGGTAAACAAAGTAAGAAATGCAAAAAGAGTTTGGTGACCTCAGGGCAAGATCCCACTCAGGTAGATTTCCAGCTTATGAAAAAAAATTAAAGAAAANCTTAGAGATGGCTGTGGTGGTGCAGGCCTTTAATCCCAGAANTGGGAAGGCAGAGACTATTGGATCTCTGAGTTTGAAGCCGTCTTAGCCTACAGAGCAAGTTCAAGGGCAGCCAAGTTTAGGCAGTGAAGGAAAACAGAAAGTTGGTGAAGATGTAATTGAACAAGGGGGCCATGTTCCAGCCCCAGCAAGCAGTAGAACTTGGCAGTTTCAGCCACATGGTTCTGGAGTTAAGGATAATAAAAATGGGCTCTGGAATTTGTTTCCATGTTTAAGGAAAACCTCTGAGGCCAGGCATGTTTCAGGGGTGACCCTGAATGGAAGCCTAGAGGGCTCATTCTGTAAAGCTGTAAAGTTGAAGCCTGAATTGCCTTGGAGACTTCAAGATCTTACTAGAGAAGTCAGAGCCATGGGATATCTGCTGTGGAAACTGCTAACAGGGAGTGGAANCAGCCCAAGAGAAAGAAGTGTGATGCNGTCAATAAAACTGATAGAATTTGGAGATCTGAAGAGTGCTTTGATATCAGACATGGGGATGCAGAGTTTGGAATTTGCCCAGTTGGTTTTCAGTCTTTCTTTCATGCAGTGTTTCCTCACTATGTTCACTTCCCTATGTTTTGGAATGGTAATGTATATGCTGTGCCATTATATGTTGAAAGTATGTTATCTGTTTTTTTGATTTTGATTTTACAGGGGATTATAGTTAAGAGATTGCNTGAATCTCAAAAGAGACTTTGAACTTTAGATTTTAAATAAGTTTGAGACTATTATAGACTATGGGGACATTTGAAGTTGGGCTGAATGTATTTTTCATTATGATATGGCTACAGGCCTGTAGGGGCCAGTGATGGGAATGTCTTTCTAAAAATGTGTTGCTCTGATTGGTTGATAAATAAAGCTGTTTGGCCAATGGTGAGGCAGAATAAGGTTAGGCGGGACATTCGAACTAGGGGGAGAGCAGCAGAAAGCAGCATGTAACGGCACACAGGTAAAGCCACGTGGAACATGTGGCGACATAGATTTATAAAATGGGTTAATTTAAGATGTAAGAGCTAGCTAGCGAGAAGCCTGCCANGGCCATAGTTTAAAAATGATATAAGCCTCTGTGTGTTTATTTGGGTCTAAGCGCNGTGGGAGCCGGGCGGGATCAGGATCAGTACGGGACAAACTTTTGTCTACAGGCTAGGGAGTGAGTGGAATGTGATAGTTTGAAAGAAAATGGGCCCAAGGGAAGTGGGCCCTTAGAAGTGCCCTATTATTAGCACTATTAGAAGCTGTGGCTTTGTTAGAGTAGATGTGGCCTTGTTGGAGGAAGTGTGTCATTGTAGGGGTAGGCTTTGAGGTCTCTTATGTTCAAGTGACACTCAGTGAGACAGATCACTTCCTGTTACTTACAAGCCAAGATGTAGGACATTTGGCTAGTTATCNAGCACCATGTCTGCCTGCACACAACTATATTGCACCGATTGTAAAAGACTAAAACTCTGAAACTATAAGCCACCCCAATTAAATGTTTTTCCTTTATAAGAGTTGCTGTGGTCATGATGTCTCTCCACAGCAATAGAAACCCTAACTAAGACAGAAGGCATGGAAAACATTCTGTACAAAACTGTAGCAGAAAAGTTCCTTAATCTGGAGAGAGAGATGGCCAGCTAAGTACAAGATATATATAAAGCATTGAATGCACAAGGCCAGAAAAGAAACTCCTCACATTTTATAATTAAAAGACAAAAATATACAAAACAAGAGAGTATCAAAAGTTTCTGGAGAGAAACACTATGTCACATATAAAAGCAGGCCATCAGAATAGCCGCCGAGTCCACAAAGGAAACATTCTAAGCCAGAGGGGCTTATGCTAATGTATATTTCACATTATAAGAGTCTGCAGCTGACAACCCAGACTACTAAACTCAGAAAAACTATCACAGCCAAAGAAGTTCCCATTTTCTCAGTCAAAATGACCTTTGTTGGTGTACAAACCATGAGATATGAGGTAATTTTTCTCATACAAATGTAGAAGATTCTTTGTTTNTTCCTCCATAATTAAGTTTTTCCTCAGGCTCTAGAGATTGAATGATTTGTTGCTGGTGCTCCCAGGTTTTGATTTCAGAGATATGGTAACACCAGTTGACAGGACTGAGTCGTGTCCCAGCAATAGGGAATGGCCTCTACAAGGGCTGACACTGAAAAGCATTCTTCAGTCTCCTCTAGTCCCCGAACTTTCTCATGATTGTTATCCAAACACATGGTTAGTAAATATAATCCCTCTCTTGAAACTGGGGCTCTTTGGAGATACTGTCGGCTGCTGAGGGAAGAGAGTCGTTTGCTTCAATCATTTAGACACTGGTAAGTTACCCATTTGCTAGTGGATAGCTCCACACCCATGTCCACGAAGAGAGCTCCAGCAAAACTCAGTGATCACAGAACAAAACAAAAAGATCTGATAGTGGGAGAGGAACCTGTTGGGTGAAAGGACTTAGGAGACAAGTGGAAGTGGCTTAGGGGAGAGGTGAATATAAGCAGAGTGTGCTATATAGAGTATATTTTCAAAGAATAAATAAAATAAAGCGGTGGTGGCGCACGCCTTTAATCCCAGCACTCGGGAGGCAGAGGTAGGCGGATCTCGTGAGTTCGAGGCCAGCCTGGGCTACCAAGTGAGTTCCAGGAAAGG
>LZPO01087599.1:19428-30274 GCA_001675575.1 Neotoma lepida | reverse complement strand
GCCTTTCCTGGAACTCACTCGGTAGCCCAGGCTGGCCTCAAACTCACATAGATCCGCCTGCCTCCGCCTCCCGAGTGCTGGGATTAAAGGCGTGCGCCACCACCGCCCGGCTTAAACAAGTGTTCTTAACCACTGGCCAATCTCTCCAGCTTCAGACAGATTCTCTGAATGCATTGCCACACGGTGGATGACAGACAGGTGAAGAGAGACAGACCTCAGCAGAAAGCTTCAGTTAAAGTGGTTAAATCTATCGTGAGGGTGGAGCCCACTTCCCCATACCATTATAATGTCAATTATATTTTGGCCTGAGTCTGGTTTGAACATGTATTCAAATCTTAGCACGTTCTCTAGCCACTGACCTCTTATCCTAGTCAGCATTAACTGTCACCTTGGCACACACTGGAGTCATCTGAGAGAAAAACCTTGATTGAGCAATTGTTCAGAGCAGATTGCCCTGTGGGAATGTCTTTGAGGGACTGTCTTGATTGTCTTAATAAGTGAAGGAGGGTACAGCCTCCTGTGGTTGGTGGTCCCATATTGTATAAGGAAGCTCAGATAATGGACCTGAAAGTGCAAGACAAATAAACTCTTTCTTCTCTAAGTTCCTCCTGCTCAGTATTTTATCACAGCAACAGAAAGGAACCTAGAACATCTCTCTTCTAATCCATTTTTCNTACAGGGTTTCAGGCATTCTCCTGAGAGCCAGCTTCTCTATTTGGTCCCTCTATGAACTTCAACTCACTGAATTTTACTCATGTCCCTAATTTGTAAATCAAGTTAAATGCCACTTGAACCATTTATAAATTGTTTGGGGATATATCATATTTAGGTTATCTAAAGATTGGCATCAGGGCTTGGGTAACTGGCCTGTCTCTCTTTGATGACTTCTGCTCATGGTAAGCTTTTGTACGTGTTTGAATAGTTTAAATTTGAGGGGATCTGCTGTTTAAGCAATGAGAATCCTGTGTATGAGGAATAAACTGCTCCTGTCTTGCTGTTTCCTGATTGGAGTTAGTCTGATGTGGGGACAGAAGCCTGAACCCAAAACTCCAGGCACAGTTCATCACCGACTTTCATAAACACTGCCTTTCCTCGTGCCTCTGGCTCGGCAGCCTTGCCTTCCTCGGGTTCCTGAGTCATCTGTGTGTCTTTCCCACCATTTCTGACATTGGCATACTATTTGTGTTCTCACAGGTTAGCTGCCCCAGCAGTGTGTACAGGCAGGGGCAGAGGACTATAGGCTACCATGTTTTCGGTCATTTAATTGCAGAACCAGGAGACACCAATACTTATGACCAATTGCAGCATATGACCTCATTGAATCTTCTGCCCCTCAAATGATCTGTGAAATTCTTCAACCCCTGGATAATGCATCTAGGTCTCTATCCCAAATAAGTTTGAGTCTTTTATGTTACCTTTGGACATTGAAAAGCTCGGGATGTTAAAGAGTTGTCTGATTCATCTCTTGATTTATCATTAACATAGTTTTATGCTGGAGGTCACAGTCAAGGTCACAGGCATTCAAGGCAAATACTGCCNCTGACCCCCACCCAGGCTGAGACCTGCTTAGGCAGTAATTGTGATGGTTAATTTTGGTTGACAATTTGACTAAATGTACAATCAACTAAATTGCAAAGCCACTGGAAATAAATGAGGGCCTTCTTGACTGGTTTATTTGAAGTGGAAATACCCACACTAAACATGGGCAGCACCTTCGTGTGGCAGCCAGCTACAAGGAAATCTGTGGAAAAGGCTTTATGTTTGCTTGCTTGCCTTCATGTCCTGCTGGCAAGTTAATCTACTCTGCACACAGTTGCTACCCAGTTGCTGATCTTAACTGCTGTTGTCCTTTTGGATGACATCAGAGCCCATATTCTTCAGCTTTCCAACACAGACTGAAGAAAAGTATCTCCCTAGGAATCCTCTAGACCTTCAGTAGCAAACTGGGCCTACTGAGACACCCTGATGTGTGGACTGAGCATCTACTGCCTCCCAGCTTCTTCAGTGTGAGGCAGTCATTATGGGTTAGCTAGACTATCATGTAAGTGAATCTAACAAATGTATATTCACCCTGATATTACTATTCCTCTAGAGAGCGTTGACTAATACAATAATAAAATTGAAGGATAAGAGGTGATTAATAATTCTGTCCCTCCAGTGAGATGCTGGGTTTGTCATGGAAAGGTGCCAGGTGACATAATGAGATTGCCTAAGTCCTTGGTGTCAGAGCTTCTGTGGCCACAAAGAGTGGTAAAACTGGCCACTCTCCAGGTGTGGGGTGGATAGGATGACACCTGGGAGCTGTTAGGACTCTAGGAGATATCATTAAAAATCTTTTTTATCTGGGAGGGTGTATCTTTAGCAAAAATAAAACTTTGTCCATGGAGCCTTTTAATCTGAAATCTATTCCTTAGGCTAAAAATGGTGTGATATTCTTGAGGTAATTTAAAATAAGTTTCAATTTCTTCCAAAACAAAACAAAACAAACAAACAAACAAAAACTCAAGGGGCTGGGAAACTTCTTAGTTATGAGTGGGTTTGCCTAGCATCCTTGAGAGACCCCATCCCCAGCACAGCATAAACCAAGCATGGTGGCATCCTTCCACTCCAGAAGTCCTAGAACTCAAGCAATAGAGACAGGAGGATCATAAGTTCAAGGACATTCTCAGAGACATGGAGAATTCAAGGCCAGCCTGGGCTATATAAGACTCTGTTTCAAAAACACACTAACAAATAATAAAAATAAATCTGAAAAACTCCAACCCTAAAATCTTTTGGGATTGCATCCCCTGCATGTGAAATCGCCACTGCAGAAGAGAGCAAAAGTCAACAAGAGTGCAGTCAACATGCCTTGTTAGAAACCTTCACCATGGGATCAGCACCTTAAATGCTAAGTAAAAATGGCATGCCTGTGGAGAGGAACTAGTCAGGAAGAGAAGGCAGATGATAGAGGGTGGAGGGAGGTGGGGAGGGGCAACAATCACTATCTACTCTGTGCACGTATCAAATTGTCAAGATAATTATATATATGCATAAAGTGTGTTTTGATCATAAATCCCTCTGCTTCCTCCCCTCTAACCCTTCCCTTATCCTCACTATTTCCTCTTGATTCCATGTATTTCTTTTTAACTCCACCAAGTCCACTTAGTGTTGCCAGTATTTGCTGCTGAGCAGTTCTTCATATTTCTCTGTTCATTCAATGGGCCTGTCAGAGTGAGTTTAGAGGGGAAGGCACAGCAGAAGATCTGAGAGGGAGTGGGAGATCCTTGACTGAAGCCCACACAGGTCTAAGCAGGCATGACTAGGAGAAATCAGTGAGGCTACACAGCAGGGACAGCGGCATGGNCTAAGTGTGTAGTTTTCACAGGAAAAATAACCCGTCTGGGAAGGAGGCCACTGAGGAGGAGCTACGATGTTATTCACGAGAGGCAGGAGGACAAGCAGAGGAATGCAACTGGCCAATGGAGATGGGAGAAGACCCTGTAACCTGTTCCTATGGGATCAGGAGCTCAGCTCAACCATCAACTGATAAATACTTCAGAGACACACCCGCAGGTCAGTCTGAAGGAGGTAGAACCCCCCGTTGAGGTTCCCTTTTCCAGGTGACTCTAGTTTAAGTCAAATTGACAAAAACTATCCATCACAGTGGGACATGCAGGAGATGGCAGGGATCTCCCCCTCAAGTCCCATGAAGTTGGGTGGAATCCCAAAGGAAAGCCTGGAAAGCCACCAATAAGTTAACCTGATGAGTTACACATTCCTTGTAAGAGTTTAGGGAGGAGGCTAGGAAATGTCCCATTGAAGCTGGTACTGAACCAAATTTCACTCTACCTCCGTGGCACAACCCATTCAGCCCCAATGTGTTCATTCTAAAAACAGACCTGGACATTTCTTCTGGGCTTATAGTGTACTCAACTTCTACAATCAGGGTCCCTCTTCAGTCATTGTCTGAGATTTCTATGTAAAACATGATTTCTCAACAGGTCCTTTAAGNAAGAAACATCTTCCTCAGAATTGGAGTTCTCCAGGGTCAATCCTTCTCTCTGGGTCTACCCTGGTCTCCATGGGGTCCACCCTGATCTCCTTGGGGTCTACCCTTCTCTCTCTGAGGTCTACTCTGCTCTGCCTGAAGCCTATCCTGCTCTCCCTGGGGTCCACCCTGCTCTCTTTGGGGTCAACTATTTTATCTCTGGGGTCTACCCTGTTCTCTCTGGTGTTTACCCTGCTCTCTGGGGTCTACCCTCCTCTTCCTGGGGTCTTCCCTGCTCTCCCTGAGGTTTATCCTGCTCTCTCTGGGGTCTACCCTTCTTTCCCTGGGATCCACCTTCTCTCTTAGGAAAATATTTAGAGTTTAGAGCAGATCAAAACAAAGTTTTAAAATCATATTAGCTGCTGAAGTGGCCAAGAATCTGAGGCAGGTCACGGAACAAAGGGAAAGCATACTAGTATTATTTTGATACAGGAATATAGCAATAAAATGACTCCTAAAAACTCAGTTATACCCAAAGAGCAAAGNATCACTCAGTCCTCACCAGAGGAGCTTTGCCTTGTAGTAGATGGAAATTAACGTGGAGACCCACAACTGATGGTGNATAGAGCATGGGAGACTTGGAGCACTCAGTCCTACCTGAGGTGTTTTCATCAAAGCCCTTCCCTCAAGACTCAGGGCTCCATGTGGAAGAGGAGGCAGAATTCTAAGAGTCAGAAGCTGTGCATGACTCTCAGGAAACAACACATTCTGGACACAATGGGGCTGAGACACACATGAACTCACAGAAACTCNGACAGCACACATAAGACCTACACAGATTCAAACTAGACAAAATCCCAGCACTGAGAAGGGAAGTGGACACAAAGCCCCACCCCTAACCAAGAAGGTATTTTCAATTAATACTTGCTGGGAAGGATTTCCAAAGTCTGTTTTCTCCAAAGGAGTGTCTATATCAACTACAGCCCAGGGCAGACCCCATGCTCAGGAGTTGGCCAACACAAAACTAACTCCATTTTGTGTATGAGTGAGGGGTGGGGCTTAAGTTTACTTTTGTTTTGTTTTGGGTATTTTTTATCTTACTAATTTGTGGGTTTTGTTTGTTTGTTTTATTTATTTGTAATTTTTTGAGGGGAGAAGGGAGAGAAAGAGAGAAAGAAAGAACATGAAATTGGGTGAGGATGGAGATAGGGAGGATCTGAAAGGAGAGTTGGGGAAAATGAAAACAAGATCAAAGTATATTATAAAATTATTTATTTTCCCAGCACTCGGGAGGCAGAGGCAGGCGGATCTCTATGAATTTGAGGCCAGCCCAGGTTACCAAGTGAGTTCCAGGAAAGGCGCAAAGAAACAGAGAAACCTTGTCTCGAAAAAAAAAATTACTTATTTATATATTTTACATCCTTGCCAAAGTTACCCCTCCCTCCTCTCCTCCCAGCCCCCAGCCCTATTCCCACCCTCCAATCTACTCCTTCTCCATTTCTGTTCAGAAAGGGGCAGGTCTTCCATGGATATCAACAAAGTATGGCATGGATNTCAACAAAGCATGTCATATCAAGTTGCAGTGAGACTAAGCATCTCCTCATGTATTAAGGCATCTCCTCATGTATTAAGGCTAGGTAAGGTGACCCAGTATGAAGAGTAGGGTGCCAAAAGCCAATAAAAAAAGTCAGAGACAGCCCCTGCTCCCACTGTTAGGAGTCCTACAAGAGGACCAAGCTACACAACTATCACATACATGCAGAGGGCCTAGGTCAGTCTCATGCAGGCTCCCTGGTTGTCAGTTCAGTCTCTGTGAGACCCTGTGAGCCCAGGTTAGTTGATTCTGTGGGTTTTCTTGTGGTGTCCTTGACCTCTCTAGCTCATGCACTCCTTTCTCCCCTTCTTCTGCAGGATTCCCCAAGCTCCACCTAATGGCCTAATGTTTGGCTGTGGATCTGCATCTGTATGAAAAAACAATTTTTAAAGAAAAAAAGAAACCTGAAGTTGGTAAGGGAACATGTTGGAGAAAAGGGGCAAAACTGGAGGAGCAATGTCAAATATATATGATCATATTCCATTTGTATGCTGGGCATCTGTAATTCTCAAAAATAAAGAAAAACTCAGCTGGAAACAGAATTTTCTAATAGCTAAAATGGCTAATTTTTCTGTTTCTTAATTTGCAAAAAAATCAGTAGTTTTGAATATCCCATGACTACATAACCTCAATTTGTACATCATTTTGTGGTTTTATTAATTCAACATTAAAATCTGAAATCCTATGCCAACCAATAATTTTACAAAGCATAATGCTATTGAATTTAAGAGATCATAAAACTATTCAGTAACATTCCTATCAGAGAGCTGTGCCACTGCCCCTGCTTTTCCTCTTGCTGTAGACAAGACCACCACCGTGTGGTTTATTGCTGAGAATTGTCTTGTTGGGGATTATTAGCAAACACAAAATCAAGAACTGAGAACACTGATATTTCTCTTTTATAAGCAGAATAGTTCTTCAGCCTGTGTCAGTGTGAAATGTTTTGTTTTTACAGATAAACTAGCTTTCCCCAAATGCCAAGGAATTTAGTTTCCAGCTATGACAAGGCAACTATATCACATCTTTCACATGTGACTTTTAATATCCAGGTTATTCCTGGTGTTGTGATCCAAACACAACTCAGTCTACGTCACATCCCAAAGTGGAGTGCATGGAAGGCCAGGAAAGGACGATGGGCTTCTCTGCTCTGCTGGGATTTCAGCCTCAGGAGGCTACTGACTGAAGTCACTGTGGTAAAGATGAAGGATGCTGTGAAAGAGGCTGTCTGTGCAAACAAGAGGCTCACTGCAGACTTCTCCCATGGCGTCAGAGGATGAACAGGGCCAGGCGTGAACAGTTTGAAGGAAAAATCCACCTTCATTTAGAATAGCAGTCAGGAAAAAGAAGAACGGACTTAAGGAATGTAGGGGAGACTTCTGCATAAATATGACTACTCTCTAGTCTGCTAATGTCTTAATGTTCAAGCATTAAGTGGTACAGTTGCATGTGTGTGTGTGTGTGTGTGTGTGTGCATGTGTGTGTCTGCATGCATATGTATATGTCTATGTTTCTATATATATATATGTATGTGTTTTTGTATAGATAGATGACAGAAAGATAAATACATGGATCATTAACAAATACATAGATAGATGATAGGTAGACGATAGACAGACATAGATAGGTAGATGATGGACATAGAAGTAGATGATATATAGATACATGATAGATGATAGAAAGATAATGGGTGGATAGAGGTAAATGATTATAGATGGAGATAGGTATAGATAGGTGATGTATAGACAGGTAAATGATGGATAGATGTTAGATGGATGATAAGTAGATAGATAGATAGATAGATAGATAGATAGATAGATAGATAGATAGATCAATAAGTAGATAGACTGATAGATGATAGACAGATAGATGATAGAAGATGAAGAGATATACGGTAGTTGTAGATAGATAATACATAGTTATTGGTAGCTAGATGATGCAGGTGGATAGATGATGGACAGGTAGATAGATGATGTATAGATGGGTAAATAGATGATGGACAGGTCAACGATGGGATTTATAGCTTGGCTTTACAGTTTGCACTGTGTATTGTAGGACCTAACATGCTCATCTGTTGTGAGAAGCTTGATTTGCACTGAGTTATTAATTCCTAAACTTAGAATTTCTGTGAACCTACAATGAGAAATAAGAAGTTGGCATAAAACAGTCCTGTAACTACAAACACCTGTGGCATCACTGTGTCCAGCTGAGGGAGACGGAGCAAAAAGGGAGCGATGAGAAGGGTGAAAGGAAGGAGAGAAAAATCACACCATCTCTGGGGAGGTTTTGCACGTTTATCCAACCTCAGCATTGCGTAAGCGCTACCATGCAAGTGAGCGGGTGGTGCNGAGGACTAGTTGTTGGCACTCTGCTTGTTTGCTTGTTTGTCCATCTGCTCCAAGTTCCTTCTTTTGTAGTGTCTGGTCCTCTCCGAGGGGCCCCAGCTGCAGGCAGCAGGGTGGGGTCCAGCTTCTCAGAGGTGCTGTGTGCTTGAAGCTGCCCTGTTGCCAGATGAATCCTGCATGCTGTGCACGGGAGGACAGAGGAGTGTCTGTTCTCAAGCACAGTTTATAAATATTCTTTCAAAATTTTGCAACATGTTCAAAGGCATTTTTAATATTGCTTTAATTTAATTCTGGCAAGGACAAATGTGTCTGCAAAAATTTCCCCTAAATCGGCATTCGTTGCTTCTTACAAACAAGGGGTGGAGATGGAGGAGAATGCCAGCGATGCCTTTCATATTCTAAGAAGAGACCAGATACAGATTTAGAAAGTCATGCCAAGGACACATAAACTCANGGGTCCTGCACAGTAAGGTCAAAGGCCTGTGACTGGATGAGCAATTCAATTGAATGTGCCAAAAGACATCGGTTTCTTTACTCTGTCCCCCACCCCAGTCTCCACCTGTCTGNTAATGGAAGCCAGAGTCTCCTAAGTGTTTCCAGGCTGTCCTGAGGTGAGGCTGTGGTACAAGGTCCAGCCCCTCTTTCTACTCTTTAGGCTCTTGGGAGCCTGAGAACCCCAAGAGACTACCTTGTAACGTTGGGTGGACTGTGTACCCAAGAACAGGAGGAGACTGGGGTCCTGGGGCTATGCCCTGACCTCTGGCTTTGCCACACTCTTGTCCACTAGCACCTGCCTCATCCTGCCTGCAGTGACACATCTCCTGCAGACTCTTGTAGCCAAAGGTCCTCTAGCACAATGGCAGGCTCACATCCCTTCCTCAAATCCCTGTGATGAAGCCTCTGGGCTACAATGTTCCCATCAGAGCTCTTCTGTGTAGCCTCTTCCCCAACATTCAACTGCTCTACAAAGCACACATCCTTCAGAGACTGAGGATGACAGCCTCAGTCTGTCCCCAAGTGCAGCCTAAGGTGGCAGTGCCAGGAATGTAAGCTAGGCATGGGTAGGTTCTTTCCAGAACAGTGAAAGCACGGGAGACTATGGAGTTAATACTCCCTCAGGGTCTCTTCCACTTAGGGGTAGGATCCCAGTCTGTTACTGTTTTAAGGAAAGAATATGGAGATTCCTTACCCTTATGATTCTCATCTCCCACAATTCCCACAGAGAGTCCCTGGCTGGACCCTCCTGGGATACTCTTTGAGGCCATGTTGGTCCTGTTGGGAGGGGGGCATGGGATGTGAGGACATTCTTTCTTACAACATCATCCCTGTTTATTCACAAGTTCATCTGTCTTCATAAGTCTCTCTAGGAGCAGCAATAGTCCTCAAATTCCAGAAACTTCTCTACATTCCTCCTCAAGGCAGGGATGTCTCAGAAGAAAAACAGGTTGCCTTGCTTAGAAGAACCACAAAGGATATCACAGTGAAGACTCAAAATGTGATACATATGTTGCTATCGTGCTCAGTGGTAGAACTCTTGCCTAGCATGTGCAAGGTCCTGGGTTCAAGTCCCAACATAGCCAAAATATAGAAGTAATAAGTATGAACTAACAAATGACTAAATGATTAGATTTTCATGGATGGAAATTTGTGTATACGTTCTGGCCATTGTTTTATCTTGTGACATGCAGTGTACCTGGTGGCTTCATTCAAATCCTCAGGTCAGAAGAGTAGCTGAATGACTGTGAACTAAATTGCTGATGCACTGAAGTTCAGACAAGTCCCCTCCTGTTCCCAGCACTGAAGGAACAGCACAGAGAGGCATCGGCCTCTGTAGACACAGAGTTGTAACCTGCCCAAGGACCTCCCCAGTAGGCAGTAACAGTGGCATGAGTAAACAAAGATCCTCAACACAGTGGTATCGAACAGGTGCCCTCATGCCAAAGAAACAGGGAAGCAAAGCCCATAGCAAGAACCAAGGGGAAATGATGGTGCTGGTCCCAGGATGTCTAGAGCTACAGTGAATTTTAATGTCTGCTTTCCCCATAAGGGGACATGATCAAAACGAATCTTAACATTTAGGGTCCTGAAATAACACTCAAATCCTTACTAAGACTTAGGTGCATGTGTGTACCTGTGCATGTGTATATGTATNTGTACACCTGTGTGTGTGAGAGCATGCATGCAGCTATGCCTGCACACGCATGTGCACATGTGTGAGTGTCACTTATGCATAAAGGGNCATTTTCTGACTGTGGTTGGGATGCAGAATCTCCCCCACCAAAGTGATTTATTTCTTATCAACGGCTCTGAGAAGTCATTTGCTACTTGCAGCTCTACCATGCTTGCTTAATGCCCACAGAGAGCACGGTCCGGGGGAAGCCTAAAGCAACCTGGAGCTGTGTCAAGTGCCTGACCATGCAGGAACCCTTCCAGAACCTTCTATAGNTTTCAGTGGCAGAGACCGACTATGACAAAGAAGGCTGTGGTTAAACAGCTACCAAGCAAACTACTTCACTGTCGGAGGCCAGGCTTTGGCGCTCTCATTCGTAATTAAGCAATAATCCCCCAAAACGCACTTATTACCAGCAGTTAATGACGACTTTGTTGGTTAACAGCTCGGCCTGGAGCTGAGGATTGTTAACACTCTATCAAGCTCCCTGTTATGAGGGCTAAGGTTTTATTCAAACACACTTGCACCACAGCTGGAGAGCTGCATGGGCACCGGGCATCCCCAGTGGCCAATGACCAACCTTTTTCCACTGCTCAGAGCAGCGAGCGCATTCCATGGTGTTTATATAACAGCTGTTAACTGCTGCTGACTGGTGCCACTCAGATGGGGACATGGTTTGACACGGGTTCAACTGCTTCCTCCCTTGTGTCAAAGACGTTATTTGTTGCTGTTTGCTTGTTGGTTGCTGCCAGCATTTGAGCCCTGCTTCA
>LZPO01087598.1:62646-76553 GCA_001675575.1 Neotoma lepida | reverse complement strand
CGTGTGCTAACTTGCATGGCTATTGTTTTTCTACTAGTGGCTGGCAGCCCCGTTTTTCCTCTGACCCTCAGATAAATTTTATTAGGGAAGACAAATAAAATATCACCACAAGAGACAGTATGGGAGTAGGTGATCTCTTTCCAAATGCCCTAACTGATNATATTTGGGTATTCATTCATATCATTTGTTATATATCCTTGATAATAACTGAGAAGGCTGAGGAGGGAACGTGGGAACCCCTGATGTATAATCAGCTGACCAGAAACATAGATAGGGGACAAAAATCATTGCTTATGATTGACATCTGAANTGGAGGCAGTCTTATCAGACTAGGCCCACAGCTTTTGGGTCTGAATCCATCTTTGGGTATGAGATTAAATGATAGGACACATGATTGACTGGTATACAGGGAGAAAGCCACATGCATCTTGGTGAGCAGATGTGAAATATTGTGTGTCCAGTGATGGATACTGTGAACGCAGAAAGGGAGGACAGGTTTTATGTTTTAAATCTGAGATGTGAAGGCCAAAAGTGTGAATCAAAGCAACCATGTGATGCCAGTTCTCAGATGGAAGATATCGGCATAAACAGAACAGGATCAGGACTTGAGTCACTGTTGAAGACCAAGGTCACAGCTCCAGGCCTTTCCTTGCAGAAACTCCCAAGAGCTCTTAATTCTCTTTCAACTGTTCTCCTCCTCTTGTGTGTGTGTGTGTGTGTGTGTGTGTGTGTGTGTGTTAGTTCCCAATGGGGACATTTTTTTCTGGATTCCATGGACACATGGCAGAAAGCACTTACTCTGCTGCAAACTGGATCCAGATTTGCTCTGACATTTTCCCTCTTTCTCTGNGCAGTATGATGAGCCTAGATAGTGGAAAAGCAAAGCTGGGCTTGTGGATGTGCGTATCCNGCTGGTAGCTGAACTGAAAGTCAAATAGTGATCAAAGGCATGCTTTCTGCAGTAGTCGAAGCTCTAGGAAACTGGTAGAAGNAGCAGCCCCTGCCAGCCAGACTACAAAGAGCTAAGTCAGGTAGCAGGAGAGATTTTGAAGCCTGGATGTTGCTTTGCTGGGGGCTAGGGACAGAAATGTAATCAAAAGATCATGGTCTTAATCTGCTTAACTTCCTTTCTCAGGGCTACAGCAAAGGAAGTTTTCTTTTGTTTGATTTAACTAAAGGGGACCCCCTACCCCCTTCNTCAGCTTCTCCAAATTCTTTGCATTAAAGTTCATTAAGCCTGGTTCTTGGTAGAGTGCTGCAGAGCTTGTACACAGGCGAACTTCAAAGATTTGT
Source organism: Neotoma lepida (assembly GCA_001675575.1). Taxonomy (NCBI): domain Eukaryota; kingdom Metazoa; phylum Chordata; class Mammalia; order Rodentia; family Cricetidae; genus Neotoma; species Neotoma lepida. The sequence goes on along the minus strand of LZPO01087598.1, from coordinate 75,260 downwards.
AGTGACAGATTGGGCTTCTGGGCTAAAATGGGGGGGGGAAACATGGGGGGAGAAGGAGGGTCTTTGAAAGAGAATTTCTAAGTGAAAAAAGAAATAGTGGGTATGTACTGGAGGAACAAGGATTAAATACAAGCCCAGAACATTAGTAATTTTGCTCTCTTTAATTTATTTTTTAAAGTTGGGTGGCTGTGAAAAAAATTGTTATTCATGTGGGACTCTGATTTTATTCTGTGGCATTGCCATTATTAAAAATTTAAAAAGAAGGCATGAGGTCAGCAAGAACATTGTGAAAAGACACCTCATGTCTTTCTGAGGCAGGATAGAAAGGACAAAGGTAAGGGGACACAGGAATGGAAAGGGAGCCCCACTCTGGAATCTAGCTGAANCCTGAAGAATCCTGTCACAACCAATGCGTTCTGTGAAGNTTGCCAACATAGAGACAGTCTTCCTTTTAAATGTCGCANAGCAATGAGTCATGCAAAAGGTCTAACCCCTTGTAACCTCAAGCACGGCTTTTCTCCTTTTCAGATGCAAGNCATAATTTCTGAGGCTCTCACCGATAGGCTGTAACCATGTTGACAGTAAACGGCAGGCTACCACCCCATGCAACCTTTGTGACCCTCAGTGGTGCATTATTGGGTTGTAATGCTGTCCATGGACATCAGAAACCACCTAGGCTCATTTGCCAGAGGAGACAGTTCCCTAAAAACATTTTGAGGTGTAACTTCAAAGGCCCCAGAATCTTTCATGTGGCTTCCATGATGACGCCAGTATGACTCTCTCTTGATAAGCATTATGTCCACACTTGGATATTGTCATGGTTATGTTGTTAATCTGACAAAAATCTAGAGTCACCTGGGAGAAAAGCCTCTGAGCAAGATATATGTGCTAGCACATTCTGATTACCGTGGTTGATGTGGGACAGTTTGCCCACTGTGGGTGGAGCCATTCCCTGACCGGGTCCTGGACTATGTAAATGGTGAAGAGAACCTGAGCAGTGACCTTGGGTTCATTGCTGTCTTCTGACTGTAGATCTGATGTGACCGTCTGCTTCAATCTCCTACTGCCTTTCCTTCCCTGCCATGTCGGACTTTGCCTTGGATTATGATGAACCGTTTCTTTCTTAAGTTGCTTTCCTTAGAGTATCTTATCACAGCAACTAAGTCCTGTGNAATCCTTTTCCTAAGCACCCCTTTCCCTTAATGTCTGTACTTAAAATTGTATTAAAACTCCCTTTTCCCCTTTGTCTCTGGTGTGTGCATTTGTGTGTGATCCTAGCACATGTGTGTGTGCAGATATGCGAGTGTGAGCAGCTGTGGAGGACTGAGGTTCAAGTTAGGAGTCTTCTTCAGTTGCTTTTTCANTTTACTCACTGAGGCAGGGTCTTTCAGGTGAATGGAGAGCTAGCCAATATGCGTTGTCTCCTAGCAAGCTTGCTCTGTGGAGGGGAGCCCCTGTCTTTGCTTTCCGGGCCAGGCTGGAATTACAGGGGAGCTGCCTCTCCCATCTGGCATTTACATGAGTTTGGGGGATCCAAACTCTGGTCCTCATGCTTATGCTGCAAGCACTTTAACCCCTGGACCATTTCTCCAGCTCCTTAAAACACCTTCCTAAGGGACTCTGCTTTGTGACAACTTTTCNGGAAATTCTTGCCCAGGTCTCAGAGCTCAGCTGGATCTACAGGATCTCAGCTCCTGCTATGCTGTTTGGGTTTGGTATTTTCTTATGCTCAGAACATACTAAGTGGAGAACAACACTTAGAATGCTTTTTAAATGTGTTAGTTGATTTGTTGTTGTTGTTGTTGTTGTTGCTTGACAAAATACCAAACAAAAGTACCTCAAATAAGGCAAGGCTTTCAGCTCAGTTTGTGGGTACAGCCCCTCGTGTCAGGAAGTCAAGGCAGCAGGGATGTGATCACATTGAGCCTGGAATACAGGTGCTCAGTTTCATTTCTCCTTTTTGTTATCCACCCTGAGTTCTCAGCCCATGACACCTTCTCACACTCAGGGTGGCTCTTTCCACCTCAGGCAAACCTCTTTAGAAGCACCCATAGATTTGTCTCCTGGGTGATTCTCATGTAGAATGCAGTTTCTTTTTGNTCCAATGTGATTCAGCTGCAAAGTTTTCTAAACATCTGTGAAATGAGTCAGTGTGTCATGGATGTTGAAAGCAGCTGGGAGAATGGTCTAGCTGGCCGTCAAATGGATCAACATGAATGCGCACAGAAGAATCTGGCTGTCGTTGGAGCTTCTGGTCCATAGTTCACCATGCTCACTTATCTGCACTCTACCATAAGGAGTTCAGTTCCACTTTGCTCATCTCAAGTGGAGCATATTGGCAGAGTGCAAAACTCCTACTACCAACTTCTGTTTTCTACTCCTTTCTGTGAACTTCATCCTGGATATTACAAACTTCGGATGGCGAATGAGCTCCTTATCAAGCCTCTTATTTGAAGATGAAGATGTACTGAACTGAATTTTACTCTTTCAGAATGCTGTTTCTCTTTAATTCATTATAATGAGGCTGTAAAAAAATTCTTTGCATTTGTGAATTGAATTCTCTTCTGTCACAAATGTTGAAGCAGTGGTAGAGCAATGATCTCTTCTTCAGAGGGAAATTTAAATTGAAATGGATCTACAGGAAGGGGAAAAACATGTTCCATTGAAACCAACTATGCTACTTGCCACATTCATTTTTATTGATGATCCTTTTCAATAAATACAAGAAGTGGGCTGTAGTATAATTCTCTCTGTTCTGATTGGTGGCTCTTATTTGATCAGGTTTTCTAAGGATGATGCCAGGGCTGAAAGTATAAGCAAGGGAGGGAAATTATTATTCCTAAAATAAGTAAGTAGACAAATATGTTAAAAGATTCGTGGGTAGGTGGATGAATGAATGAATGAATGAATGAATGAATGAATGGAAACATAGTGGGAATGACTTCTTTGGATAATTCTCGCAGTGACCCAGCCATGATGTTGTGACTGAGGAGCTATAGATTCTTAGAAAATCGCTCATTGTACTTGAAGAATAAAGGGATTCTTTCTTAAGCATCAACAAGACAACACAGTGTATCTTCTGAACCACCAGGTGCCTTGTGAACACTGTGTTGTTTATGTTTCCATCTCATCTGGTGTGTTCCACTCAAGTCACAGTCAGGATACCAGAAATCAAATTCTTGTATGCCATATTATTTCCATGACCACTAGTAAATCACCCAGTTTTCTCACTCATTTTTTTCAGATATACAACAGAAATGACAGTAATCTCTTGTGAGGACAGTTTTGAAGATGAACTCTGACAACGGCTCTGTTGTGGGCTGCAGAGCTGCAGAAGTGGAAAGAGTACCAGGCACTAATGACCGGCATTGTCTTTTCCTTTTCTCCCCTGCTTCCACCCACAACAGGGTCTCCCATGTAGTCCTGGCTGGCCTGGAACTCAATGTGTAAAGCAGGATGGCCTAGGACTCACAGAGATCTGCCTATCTCTGTGATATCCTGAGTGCTATGATTAAAGGCATGAGCCACCATGTCTGGTTCATCATTTTCTTTGTATACACAATGTCATTGTGGCATTGGCTGAGTGTGATNTCCGCTAGTTCTTTTTTTTAAGATTTACTTTTATTATTTTTATTTGTGTGTGTGTATGTCTCTGTGTATGTCTCTGTGTATGTATGTGTGCAGATGTGTGCAGGTCTCCATGTGACTGCAGGCGTTAGATCTCTGGGGCTGGAGCTTCAGGCAGTTGTGATCTGCCTGGGATGGGTGCTGGAAACCAAAACTCTGCTCTTCTGCAAGAGCATCATATGCTCTTTAACCTCTGAGCTGTCTCTCCCCCCGCCCCCNGCCAAGTTTTTATTATCACAAATATAAAGTGATAGAAACACAGTAATACGGTGGACTGGACCCTCCCACATCAATCCTTAAGTAAGAAAATGCTCCACCGACATGCTAATGGGTCAATCTGTGGAGACAATTCCTCAACTGAGGTTCTCTCTTCCCACATGTCAAGTTGTCAACCATGATTAGCTGTCACAGTGACATAGAGGACCACCCATCATCTGATATGAGAGGTTCACTGTCTATGCTGAGCTTCTCATGTGTATGCATGCTAGGGGTACTCAGGGATACTCATCCGCTTAGCTGTGCACTGCAAAAAGAGTGACATGCCCATAGGTTCTATCTAGTGAAGCCAATTATTGATACTACTGAGTGGCGTGGAACCAAAACAATAAAACCAATTAAAACTGAAACCTTCATTGAGTTAACGGAGTGGAAGAATACTCTGCTCCAACAGAGACAGTGCAGAGGCCACAATGAAGCTACCGTTTCTTGCCCTGGCAGAAACCACCAAGCACAAAGCTCATCAAACTACCCAGGGCTTGGTCTGTAAAGTCCAAGTTTCATATAGCACAGCTCTTAGTAACAGTAAAGAAACCCTCTGCAGCAGCAGGCCAGGAGGGAAGTGATGGCTGGCTTTCAAAGCAAAGAGGACACTAGCTCTGTGTGTACAATGATCTCTTTTGGGTTGTGGAAAGGGAGAATCAGCCCAAGGTCACAGGGATCTGGCTCAGAAACAGTGGGACCATTGTCTTCAGAGCCAACAAAAGGGTTTGTTGAAAAAAATCAAGCTTTAATATGAAGCCAAAAATCTGTGCTTGTCATCTTGTATTTGTTTGGCATTCAAGTGTGGCAGTCATTTTTCTGTACTTGGTGCTGTTTACATTTAGAGGAAGGCACATGGCCATGAAATAGAGGACAGTTTTTAATATCTCACTCCTAGAAAAGCAAGAAGAAATGAGAAAAAAAAAACAACACACCTTTAAAATTTCTATTCACAAGTCTTGTGACTTCTTGTCTGAATCTTTGGGCCTGGAAAGATAGTGTAAAATGGTCCCTTTGAGGGCTCCTTGACACAAGAGCTTACTGACCCTCCTGGACAGTTCAGTCATAAACACACACATTTGGATTTGCCTGGAGGAAGGGGACAACATTCCCTTGCTATGGAATCAGATTTTCCTGTGCTTTCATGTTTCTGGTTGTGTGGGCATTTCTTGTCAAACTCTGTGTGTGTGTGTGTGTGTGTGTGTGTGTTAAGACATTGTGGAGTTTGTCTCCATCTTGGTAGTACCTACATGGGCCTTGGGGAGAGGAACTGCTGTAATCACATCAGCTTTACTCTAACCACTTGATGAGTAAGAGCTAGGGGAGAGATGACAACACCAGTAAACCTGCGAGTAGGCAAGGCTCATTACAGAGCAGAACAGACTCACCGGAATGCCCAACACATTTGACTTCTTAGAAAATGAGAGGGAAGCCGGGCATCGGTTGTGCACGTCTTTAATCCTAGCACTTGGGAGGCAGGTGGATCTCTGTGAGTTTGAGGTCAGTCTGGTCTACAGAGGGAGCTCAATGAAATGACTCCTAATTATATTTTGCTTATATATTTCCTTATATTTTGCTAGCCCAACTGTCATCAGAGAGGCTTCACCCAGCAACTGATGGAAACAGATGCAGACCCACAGCCAAACATTAGGTAGAACTCAGGGAATCCTGTGGAAGAGGAGAAGGAAGGGTTGTAGGAGCCAGAGGGGTCAAGGGCACCACAAGAAAACCCACAGAACCAACTAACCTGGGTTCATTGGGGTTCATAGAGACTAAATCAACAACCAGGGAGCCTGCATGGGACTGACCTAAGCCCTCTGCATATATGTTACATTTGTGTAACTTGGTCTTCATGTGAGACTTCTAACAGTGGGAGCAGTGGCTGTCTCTGACTCTGTTGCCTGCTTTTGGGACCTATTCTTGCTACTGGATTGCCTTGTCCAGCCTTAATAGAAGAGGAGGTGCTTAGTCTCACTGCAACTTGATATAACATGGCTGATTGCTATCCATCCCTTTTCTGAAGAGAAACAGGGAGGAGTGGTGGGGGAAGTGGGAGAAGGGACTGGAAAGAGAGGAGGGAGGGGAAACTTTGGTTGGGATGTAAAAATAAATAAATAAATAAATAAGATGAGAGGGTAATTAATCACAGCAAATCTCTGGATGTAAAAATTAACTAAGAGANACTATTGGAACTAAATGGAATATTATAGGTCTATAAAATTCTTTTCATTTGCATGAGAAATTCCTATATGACTGTATTTCTGTTCCACTTCATTTGCTTACCTGATCATTGTAACTAAATACTTAAAATAAACTTTTATATTCTCAGTGAGTATTTTGTTGAAACTAAGGAATTAAGTGGCTGGCCTAGTGTCAAAATAGTGTCACGTTGGTCTGGGTACCAGACGGTTTTCCACTGTGTCATCTGAGTTTGTGAAATGTCACACAGCTAAAGCCTGTCTCTTATACACATCTAGGTGCACCACCACCGCCCGGCTACACCTCTCTTTCTTAATGCCACCCACTTGTAACCTTGGAAAACAATTTTATTTTTGTTTATTAAAATTGCTCTTAGACATTTTCTCCCATGTATATGTAGTACATACTGACCAATCTCACATCTCCCATCCCTGTCACCTCGTTGCTCCTCGCCACAAACTCTCTTTCACATGATTTTGTTTTTTGACCCACTGAGACTAATCAAGGTCATCTGTGTGACCTTGCATTTGGAGTTGTCCCTTGGAGCCTATTGAGTTCAGCAGTGGGCACACAACTAAAGATGGTGACTCTTTCTTTACTAGAATCCATTAACAGCCAATAGTTCATGGGTAAAGGGTAGGTCCTTGTAAGTCCCTACCCCTTCCTTGACTGACTGTTGGCAGGGCCTGTCTAATGTGGACCCAGTGTAGGCGACTACAGTTAAGTTCACGATTGGATTGCAATGAACATATCAAGTCTAGGTAACACTTATGGATATAATCAATGACATATTGTTTGTGCCTTTCTATGTTGTTTTTGGCCATTAGAACTGATTTTCTCTTGATTGCAACAAACCTTCATTTAATTCTGTGTTAANTTAGCTTAAAGCAAAGTCTCTCTCATCCTCAAATCTTAACTTTGAGGTTGTTAGGTTCTCTACAGCCATTGTTTTACAGGTTGCAATCAAACCCAAGTACTGTGTCCATCCATCAATATTCAAACTAGATTGTCTTCTAAGTTAGAATTGGTTGTTGGGTTCCCCAGCCTAAGCATTTTACACAAAATCTTTTGCTGACCAAATATTTGAAAGCCCAGTAAAAGCTGATGAGTAAAAGGTCACTAGAGGATCTTGTGAACTTCCAATTAGTCAACTAGATGGGTAAAGTATAAAGATCCTATGGAAGATGTGGAGGGTGTTGGTCCTTAAAGAGCTTGATGACACCTTCAGCTCAAAGGAATTAGTTATCTCAATAAATATTTGTTGACAATAAACATCACGACTAGGATGGTTTTCTTTGGAGTTATATCTTATTTTTCTAGAGATTTTTATAAATGGGCATTTTGNAAATGTTGAACATAAATATTTAAGCTACAAATTTATGAGAACTTCCTGTTTCCAATCTCTTGTTTATTCTTCAGTGAGAATGTACAGTAACCCATTTCACACTCTGCCTTGCATGCCTCTTAACAAGGGTTCCCTGAGCAATGATTGCCAGGGTGAGAATGAAGCAGATTGTAATCCCTGGGCCTGGCAGACTGACATCATTTATGCATGCTGCCAACATTCCTTTGGCAACAGATGTTCCTACAGAGGAGTGGTTATCACAACTCCCTTTACATTTGTTCAGTAAATGTTAATCGTGGAAAGTATGAACTTGAAGTTAGGGCTAGGAACAAGTTGTTGGAGATATGCTCTTTTCAGGGGGAATAAAACAATTATTGTAGAACATATTTTTTTCTTTTTCTACCAGTATTTCTCACTTTACAAATTAGGCTTTCCCAGGGAGAAGTGTCTATGTCAATGTGCGGGTGAATAACTTGCAAATATTAGCAGCATTTTCTTTTCTTTTAAGTATTTATTTATGTGCTTATTTATTTATGTGTGTGCATGGACAAGCATATGTACATGATGATGTCATTGTGCAGGTCAGCGGGAGGAATTGAGGAACTGAGCTTGGGTCATCAGGCTTGGCCTCATGATCTGAGTCACGGGCAAGCATTGCCCTTACTCATGGAGACATCTTGCTTGTCCAGCCAACCATATTATCTAAAATTCAAATATAAACTTTGCTCCTGCTGTTTTAAAATTATTTCTTTCAATCAAAAAATGTGGACTGATAACACAAGATCCCAAAGGGGACAGTTCCACTGATGATTTTACTTAAAATAAGGGCTCATAACTGCACCGTGATATGATAGTCTTTAACCACTGTGAGGAATGTGGCTCTGTGTGTAACAGGAAGATAATGTGGCTGACGTGAGAGAAGCAAAGATTTTTCAGTGTGTGTTCATGTATGTGTGTATGTGTGTGTGTGCACATTCAAGGACAATCTTCTATATGGAATATAAACCTAGTAAAACTGCTGTGAGACTGTTTGTGCTTGCTTAAATCTTCAGACAAAATAAATAAGTCTGTATTGGCAATTGTTACTGTGCTGAAGTCTTTGCAGATGAGTTCTTGACACACGTATCATCAGTGGTGAACACTCAAAGGTGAACCATTGCCAACTCCGATGCCCCTTCCTTGGGAAGTCTAGGTGATGGCTTATGTACTTTGTGTTGTGTTCCAGTTTTCTGAACTGCCATAATTTATTTGTTTTTTACTCTGGTATCCTATAATCTCAGACAAATATCACTGTACAGAAGTAGCTTATTCCAGATGTATGAAGACGGTTTCTTCATTGCTTCATGCTGTATATGTGTCTTTACAGTGATTATTCTCCTTTGATTCAACCGATGGAGAAAATCTCTACAGGTCCCATTACATGTTCCCACTCAGAGCCTGTTAGGGCTTGAATTTGAAATATCCCCACAGNTTTGTGTTCTGCACACTGGTGGAGGCCATGGGACCTTAGGAGGTGGAGACTAACTGAAAGAAGTAGGCTGCTGGTGTCACATGTTGGCGGCATTTGCCCTCTTCCTGTCTCTCTCTCTACTTCCTGGTCTGTCATGATGTTGAATCCTCCACCCTGCATTCCTGCCACCATGACCTGCCTCTCCACAGCTCCCTGACATGATGGACTAAACCCTCTGAGACTGTGCTCCACCTTAGATCTCCCTTCCCTTAGTTATGTGTGCTACTTGTGTCACAGAAATGAGAAAGATAATTAACAGAGCTCAAAGTCTGTTTCCTTCTAGATTGTTCTGTTGTCCAACAGGGCACTGAACAAAGTAATGCGACGGTCGAAACAATGACAGAAACAAGACTGGATCCCGACCCCCTCTGTCTGAATGTGGCTAAAGTTCTTGCTTCCACTCTTGATGGACTGGACAATGTCTTCCTTTCAATGATAATTGGAACACTGGTTAACAACCTGGGCAACATTTATGAGGGAGCCTCAAGAACATATTGATTCTCATGGCCAATTCCTGGATTTTTTATTTTTATTTTTTTTTAGAAAACACAGCATTAGTTATCCCCAAGTTTGGTTTAACTTTTAACATGTTCTTTAACATCTAGATTTTTGAATAGCTAGAACCTACAGCTATTTCACTCCAGAAACCCCAAGGGAATCCACAGGATGTCAGAGTAGAGTCCTGTTTAAAAGGGAAAAAGATTAATTCATGGTAGAGTAAACATTGTCCTTAAAACGTCCTACTCTACATTAATTTTATATTTTTGAAATTTTAAATTACATTATTTATGCACATGGCTCTCTCCCTCTCCCTCTCTGTGTATTTACTGGCACTCCATATACACAGAGGTCACAGGACAGCTTTTCTCTTCCTTCACCACGTTGGTCCTGGTGGTCAAGCTCAGTGGCAAACACGTTTACTCACTGAACCATCACAAAGGCCCTGATTGTACTTGCTTTATTGTGCAGAACTCAATGGAGACTTTTTCCTTGCCTCAGTGTTGAAACATCCTTACCTGTTTTTTTGGGCAGACCAATCACTGTGTTATCTTGGGAACTAAGGAATTTCTCAGAATTTGGGGCTTTCAGTACTAAAACAGGGTCAGACTCAAGCTATTGAACTACATTCTAATTTTTTTTAAAAAAAAGCTGGCTTGGCATCAGAAAATAAATCAGTGTCTTTCCCTCATAGGACAGGGATGATGTCCACTGAGTTTCAGAGCATGGAGTCACTTGGGCAACCTTCCATTTCTAGTGTGCACACAGTCTGAACATGGTCATCTATTCTAGACTCATGAAGAATCCCAACCCTGACTCCTGCTACTCAGGAGAGAAATCCCGAGGAACACTACATTTTATTTTTCTTCGTACTTACTTACCCCTCAGCACCTGCATCAGGAATTGGGTTTAGTGTTCCTAAATGGGGAACCTGCTCTCCTATGACCTCTAAGTGAACAAGCACTGTTAACAAGTCTCTCTTCTTTAAGCCATAGCAAAGCTATTGCCCTCCAGTAAATACTTCTACACTGCTTATTCTGTAGGCACCTGTTTTAGCATTATGCTGAGTGATCATGTGTAGGATTGTTGTATCTTTTTAAGAAAAAATGATTGATAACTGTCCCTTACACTTGTCAGTGTTGACGTAGGCCTTTACAACATGTATTTCTACAAAGTTCACGACTGAAGAGACATCTGTCCTTGTACTTGAAAAACTATGGCCTTTCCTGGGGGAGTGAGAGCCAGGAAGAGAAGATAAAGGGAACACATGCTGTGGTTTTATTGGGTGACACACTGACAATGTTTTTAAACTTTTCTTCTCCCCTCCCCCACCCCATTCAGCTTTTAAAAGCGTGTATTCTCAGAAGCAGGTGTTCCTTTGTTAATATTTGCTGATTCTACTAAAATGTTTGTTTAACAAATTTTTGTTTGTTTGTTTTTGTTTTTGTTTTCAAGACAAGGTTTCTCTGTGTAACGGCCTTGGCTGTCCTGGATCTCGCTCTGTAGACCAGGCTGGCCTCAAACTCACAGAGATCGGCCTGCCTCTGCCTCCCAAGCGCTGGGATTAAAGGCATGCGCCACCACTGCCTGGCTTGTTTAACATATTTTAAATAGAGCAATGTTTAATTTCTAGTCATGTCATTACATTTTTATTTTGGATTGCTTGTTTTTTGGAGCAGGGTTTCTTTATGTTGGCTAGGCTGGCTTTTAACATGGAATCCTCCTGCCTCACCTTCTTGAGTTCCTGGATAACAGATATTCAATACTATGCCTGGTCTAATGAGGTTGAATATATATTTTTTTAAATNTGTGCATAAGTCAATTTATATTTGAATTTTCTGAAAATAAAACTTTTGCCCCAATTTTGTGGATGAGGATTGGAAAGTACATAAACAAAAAGAGGGAGAAAGAATTGTGCTGAGCTTCTAACATGTTCAGATATTTTTGCTATGTTCTTTCCATGTATTGTTACAGTTGTTTTGCTATGTGCTTTCCATGTATTGTTCCTTTAATACATTCTCACAGCAACCAATAGGTGCCATCAAGCAGATGCATAATACCATAAACGACAAAATTAAATTTAAAATTGTATTTATATGTGTTCAGAGAGCAAGAGAGTTTTGTAATTTTATCCTTTCTTTTTTCTGAGAAGAGTGGAGGTAAGTGGGACCCCAAAAGTAAGGAAAGAAGAGCTCCTGTTCCAAAGCTGACACCTCCTCACCCCGTCACTGGACCCGTGGGGGAGCATTTTCTGCTTTGACTTGGTTGTTAGAAGCTGATCATAATGTGTAAATGTTCAGAGTTGTCTTTGTGGTTGATATCCCCAAATGTGAAGGAAAACATGGAGCTGGCATGGTGGAGGTGGGGGTAGAGCTGTGGGGTAGAGTCTACCCTGTGGATTTATTATGTAGTCCTACATTTTCTCTAAGGCCCTCAGCAAGAAAACAGTACAGATAGTTACCCATTGTTCAAGGTTTCATTGGCCATGTGGGAGATCTGGAAGTATGGTAAGAGTGAAGAAGTCCTTGGAAGTTCCCGTGTTAACTCCTGTGAACACATGAGTGAGGGGTATGCCCTCGTTCTTTTACCTTACCTGTCAGCTGCATTCAAGACACTTGTTTCACTTATTTGGAAACACTTATCATTTGGCTTCTGGTTTTTAAAAAGATACTTACTTTATTTAAGTGTATGTGTGTGTGCCTGAGTGAGTTTATGTGCACCATGTGGGTGGGTAGGTGTTTGAGGAGGCCAGAAGAGGACACCAGACCCCTGAGAGCTGGAGTTACAGATGGTTTGAGTAACCGTGTGGGTCTGTAAGAACAGTACACACTCTTAACCACTGACTATCGCTGAGTCTCTGCCTCCTGATTTCCCCCCTGATTTTCTGACCATTCCTTTTGGTCTCCTGTATCATCTGTAGGANATGATCCTAAGATTTATAGCTCCACCACACTTCACTCTGGGATCCCAAATCTAGCTTGTCAATATACTACTCCTGTAAGAAAAAGTTTTTCTGTGTCCTGCCCGGGCTCCTGTGGCTGCTCAGACCCAAGTAAACACACAGAGGCTTATATCATTTACAAACTTATGGCCTAATGGTTCAGGCTTCCCATTAGCTAACTCTTACATCTTAAATTAACCCATTTCTATAAATCTATACGTGGCTCGTGGCTTACC
>LZPO01087598.1:47433-61066 GCA_001675575.1 Neotoma lepida | reverse complement strand
TCCTCTCTCTCTAGTTAGAATGTCCCGCCTAACCTTATTCTGCCTCACCATTGGCCAACAGCTTTATTTATCAACCAATTAGAGCAACACATTCACAGCATACAGAAAGGCATCCCCATCATACTNCTCCTCTGCCTCTTGCATGTTTAATCTGCATTTCAAATATAATGTCTAGACTCAAGCTACTGAAGATCCACATCCAAAGGGTATTCCTTCTAGTTTCCTTCACTTCAGAAATAAAACCATTTTCTCCTAGTTATTTAAGCTCTCAATGTATGGTATTATTATAAGGGAGGCTAACTTCGGAAGTCNAGACCCTTTGTGTCTAGGCTTTCAGTCTCATCAGCAGAAGAATTTATGAAAGACATAGGAGGTCAGCAAGCAAAGTTTCTTCCTATATCCCCAAAGAAGCCTTATGAATTCCATGTGGGATAANGCAATGAAAGCCACATTAAGACCTGTTTCAACCAAACCATGGAAAGACAAAGATAAAGAGAGATTCTTGGAAGTAGCAAAAGAAAAGATACTGTTAATCACAAAGGAAGAANCATAGGGTTAACAGCTGATTATGTATCCAAACCTATAGAGGCCAAAAGCCAGTAGATACTTGTCCATCAAGAATTCTCTATCTGGTAAAACTGTCTTTCAGAAATGAGGATGTTAAAATATTCCCAGATAAACAAAAGCCTGGGGTTTACTTTTTCTACCATATACCCTAAAGGGAATCATCAAGTTGGAATGCAAGGATATTAAATAGTAACTTGANGTTGTATGAAGAAACAAAGACTTCAGTAAAGAAAACTGCATGGACAAATACATCCTACCACAGGGATGCTATACCTGGTCTTTGAGTTGGGCTGCTGGCATGGAACTTCAAAAACTGTTGGAATTTCTTGTGTGACAGGAACATTTTTGTTATGCTAGTGAGACAAGCATTGTGGGTTATCACATGCCTTTGGGATGGATATAAGGGAAACTCTGGGCAAGGCCAACCTCCAGATGTAAGATGGATTTTCTAAACGGTCTTGTTAAATAAAACACAGGGCCAGAAATAGGGTGAAAATCTGATAGAGATCAGAGGAATTAGGAACAGNCACCAGCCTCACCTTAANAACACCTGCTGCTTCCAAAAGAGTGTCTGACTTTCTATATTTTTCCCACCTAAATCCCTTTCTGTTCTGTTCTCCCATTGGCTCTTTCAGCCTAGCTACATCAATTCCTCTTATCACCCATCTCTGTCACTTCCTGTCTGTCTGTATAGACCTCCAGAATTCTATGGTTGATGTTGGGATTAAAGGCGTGTGTCTCCATGCTTTGACTCTGTTCCTAGTGTGACCTGGAATTCACAGGGATCCAGACAGGCCCTGCCTGCTAAGAGATAGGATTATGGGCTGTCTCTTATACACATCTAGATGTGTATAAGAGACAGATGTTGGGATTAAAGGCGTGTGTCTCCATGCTTTGACTCTGTTCCTAGTGTGACCTGGAATTCACAGGGATCCAGATAGGCCCTGCCTGCTAGGTGATAGGATTAAGGGCTGTCTCTTATACACATCTAGATGTGTATAAGAGACAGGCTAGTGGCTGACCTTGTTCCTCTGATCCTCAGATAAATTTTATTGGGGGACATAGATAAAATACCACCACATTTCCCCTCTTTGTCTAATAAAAATAAAAAAATTTAAAAAAATTATAATATAAGAAAAACTATATATAATAAGTACAATAACTATATACAGTATATACAAGTGATCAATATATCAACAATGTCTAGTCCATTAGCATTTGACAAATTCAGAGAAAATACTCCATTATCTATCCTATTTTGGTGAGTTCTAAATGTACCTAATTCACTTTCTATCCTAACTTATATTACTAACAGAAAACTATCTTATGATATCTTTTAAATTTATATACTTTACACCTCTTAGTGAGTTTCTTTTCTGAATTTCTTAACAAAGAAAACTATAACTATCTAGTCTTCAACTCCCTCAGAGACCCTAGAAGGAAATAATATTATCTAATAAAACAGGAAATGCAAACAAGCAACTTCCAAAAAAAAATGTGAGTTGACAGAAACAGCTAGCTGCCTGGACAGTCACCTTTTTAATATAAAAAGTCACACTCCTTTATGGAAGTGGTGGCGGCGGTGTAAGGTGAGACTGTTAGTGTTCCTAATTCCTCTGATCTCTGTCAGACTTTCATCCCTATCTCTGCCTCCATGTTTTATTTAACAAGACCTTTTAGAAAATCCATCTTACATCCAGAGGAGGAGGCTAGAGACTGACTTAGTCAGTTATGCCTTTGTCATGGAAACCTCTTTCCACATCTCTNGACACAAAGGCTCTGGAGGGCTTCTTGATGGCAAATGCATGCTTCTGCTAGGACAGTGACATGATCATATTTCCCAAGCAGAGGACACGATTACTCTGTGTCTGTCCCACCAACTTGCCTTTCAAGTCTCTTCATTTAGCTGCTTCTGATCTGTAGTATTTATAATAAAAANATAATTGAGTTTTCATACAGTCATTTCATGGATTCTGTGAATTGTTTGAATGAATTACCTAAGCCATGAGAACTGAATTCACAGCTGACTAGTAGGAAGTATGGATGGTCCTACAGACTTATGATGCTTATCTTAATAATCCTTTACCAAGCATCCTGTTCTAACTCTGAGTAGTTAGTGTTAGAATTCAATCTCAGAATAGCCACTTGTGAATCAGATAGTTTGAAGGGATAGCTTAGCATCCTAGGATCCACATGGAGCTACATGCACAGAAAGGAACTGGTTCTTTTGCCTTNGTGTCTCCTTAGCAACTCCTAACAACTTCTCCTTTATGGTCAAATATATCCTGGAGTACATTCTAGAACTAGAGGCGNCAAGCTAGTAGAGCCTGAAGTAGTTTNGGGTCCATGTTCAGTAAACCAAATGTTGACTTCTGAGTGAACTTTTAGGGAAAACCCCCTATTTGCCACTTCATGCCAATGTGTGATTGGATATGCATATGATTAAAATCAGATGTACCATGGGAAAGGACATGCTAAGCCAGGTCTATCAATCAAAACAGAAAGTTTTGCCCCTAGCCCACACCTTGCCCCTAGCAACCAATTCCTCTTCCTCCTGGGTCCTGCAAAGGAGGCAGTTGAAAACTACCCTNGGGCTGTGGAGCAATCTCACCCAGCACCCACTGCTCCCTTGTAGCATATCTGTACTGCATGTTTGCTTCTAAATAAAATTCCCTTGCTACTTTGCTATTTGTGTGTGCCTTTTCAGTTCTTTGAACAGGATGTCAAGAACCTGGTAATGGAACCGGAGAGGTGGCTCAGCAGTTAAGAGCATTAGTTCTTCTTCCAGAGGACCTGTTTGGTTTCTAGNACCCATGTCCAGTGACTCACAACTACGTGCAACTCCAATCCAATGCCATCTTCTGGCCTCTGCAGGCACCAAACTCACAGGCACATATCCACATACAGGCATATCTGANTATTCATAACTAAAAACAAAATACACTAAAAAAACATAAGAATGTAATTTCTTACATTACTTAAGAGATAGAAGTATAACATTGATTATAAATATATGGTAATTGGCACATAATGTATGAAATGCTGTTTGCCACAAATAAAAGCTCATTATTATCAAAAGGTTTAGCTTCATACATCAGAGGAGACCTGAGTGTATAGTGGGCATATGTGTGTGAATACTTTTCTCCTTGGCATCCAATCACTGGAAGGAAAGGTATTTGCCAAGAAATAATTCCATGGAAAGTAGCCACAAATTCCCCTGGGGTTCCAGATCATAAAGCTGGTCTAACTGTCTCTACCTTTATATTTTGAAGGTGTACCTGCTTCTAAGCTAGAGTGGCCACAGAGAGTGCCAGGAAAANAGGATGTCAAAGAAATCATTTTCTAAGTGCCATTTATGCTCCAATGTCCAGATAGTCACCCCTTGCAGCATTACCTCTGGNCTGATGGTACAGCCAGGCACTGGGAACTGAAAGGGTCAACCACAGNNATTATTTGGCAATTTGGGCACCCAAGACAGCAGATCCAGAGGTGCAAAATGTGGACCTGCATTATATCACATGCTTTGCTCTGTCCAAGACTAAANCGATTAGCATGGGAAAGAGAGAACAACCAATTTGTTATGTAACTTCACTCGCAAGCATCTGATATTTTTAATGTTTTCTTTAAAATAAAGTGAGCACACACTTAATTTTCAGTGCTCTATGGCCTAACAATACAATCGAAAGAAAACTGTTCACTCTCAGAAGACAATTTCTGATACCAGACTTGCTCTCTAGAGGTGCAGGTGANTGCAGGAACAGTTGTGAGCAACTGTTAGACAAGACAGGCTTGTCTAAACTCGAGGACTTCTTATCCANCCGCCCAGCTACTCTAAACATCTACGGCAGGGAGCCTGGGAAAACACAGCAGCCTAATGAACAGATTAGGAATATCACAGTTTAGAATTGGGGTTTTTAGCATTTTTTTTTTGCTATTTTTCTTAATGGGAATATGGGAACTATTTACTTTAGTTGTCCAACATTCCACNTGTGGTTCATGTTCCGTGTGGCTGGAACTGACCTGTCTCCCTTCTTTGAGAAGATTCCTTGTTGCTGTAAGAAAGGTCCATTAAAACCAAGGGATAAAACAAAAAAACAAAACAAAACAACAACAACAAAAACCACACAAGATAATAGTGTTTTAAAAAACATTTTTAATGAAGAAATAATTCCATTCCAAAATATAGACACACAATTAAATAGTTTAATCACTTCAAAATATAACATGTCCCCAGGAGGTTCCAACACACACACACACACACATACACACACACACATACACACACACACACATACACACACACACAAAACAATTACTTAACAGCAATATCAACAAAACAAAACAATATATTATAGTAGTTTTGTTACAATACCAATGAATATTGTGAACTCTTTAGTGTTTCTGAATTGGTTATTTCAAATGGGGTCAAATTACAGTAATCACAATTTAAAATGTCTTATGTTAATTAGGTTCAAGATGCAGTGAATGCTTCCATTTTTTTTTTTCTTTTTTGGTTCAAGGTAAAAATGCCCCGTCTTCTGAGGACACAGTGGAGTTCTTCTCTTGTGGTTCCTTGTGTGGAACTGAAGCAAAGTGAACTCAGCAACCGAAGGTTGCCATATTTACAAGATCTATCTACACTTAACAGCCAAGAACTAATAATGGTGGACGAAGATGGTCAAAATAAGAGCAGACGCCAGTGCTAAATTATATTGCAACAGTTTGGCTCATGCATATAAGAAAATACATAATATATATCACACAAAGGCCACAATCTTAATGCAATTCAGTTCACATTACTACTTACAAATGAACCTTCCCTGCCTTATTATAAATCATCCGATAATCCATCTTCATAATCTCCAACACATCTCCCTCTGACCAACCAAACTTACCCCAACTTCCATCCCGACAAACCACAACCAATTCCTGAATCCTATACAGTAGATTTCATCCACCTCCTGGCCACAGTGCTGTGGGGGAGGTTTGGCGGTGTTAGACCATTGCCCATTCATAGGCCATCAGCTCTGATGGACGTGGATGTGCAATTCATTGTGGGATAAGAACGAACAACCCCTGTGAGATACAGCTGAATAGAATGGACAGGACAGACGAAACCTGCTGGGTTTGCATTTAGAACAGGCCCCAAAAGTAAATTTGGAGAGCCAAGGAAAGGAATCCACCGACAATCACAAAACCCCAAAACAACACACGCCATTTTGTCTCGGTTACAGGACAGGGGTGCTTGAATCTGGTCTCAGTGCTGACGTGGAGCTAAGAGAAAGAAAAGGTGGCTGGTTAGTGAGAAATTGCTCACTGGTAGTGGTTTCCGGAGAGTTCTTGTAATGGCTTTGTACGATGGAGTCAATATCATGGGATGGAGCTGCCTGGCAACGGAGGCTGTGACAAGAGGGAAGGTTTTCAGTGGAATGGTTCCAACCTTAGACACACATTTTGATGTAGAAAACCAAAGAGACAACATGAGTCAGCTCAGTCCAGTTAGTGGCTGAGGGCTACCGGCAGGGTCTGACTTCTGATGTGCTATGTGGCTCTGATTCGAGCTGACAGAAATGCAGGTATCTGGGATGTAGTGGTTTTCAGTACTGAGTATGAGGCACCAATGGCCACCTGCACCATCTAGAGAGGTGTGGTTTCACAGAGGATGGGCAGGGGAAGAGAGATGAACATTAAGACATACCAACAAAACCTGCAATAAAATCCACCTGTGCAAAGAAATCAGAGACTGTCTCTTATACACATCTAGATGTGGGGGGGGGGGGGGTCCTCTACTGATGCCAATTAATCAAGCCCTTCCTCTACTGACACCAGTCAAGCCCTCAGCTGTCCTCAAGGCAAATGATTTTGCTTGAAGGACAGCCAAGGAGGTTTCTGACCAAATGCAGAGGCAACAACACCCAATAGCCCTCTGCAGACAGTGGGGTCAGAAATGGAGTTCTTAGCCACTCAATACAGTCTAGGTGTATGGGGTGGGAGGGGGCTTCTGTTGGCCCAGGGAGCAAATTAAATCTGTGGTCCACTTAGGACATTTCTCATTTATTCTGAACACTTTTNGCCCTCCTTCAAGACAGGGTCTCATGTAGCCCAGGCTGGCCTCAAACTCACTATGTAGCTGAGGATGGCCTTGACCTCCTGATCTTCCTGCCTCCATCTTCTGAGTGCTAGAATCACCGGCATGTGTCACCATGCCAGGTTTACACAGCTCTGGAAATTTGAACCCAGAGGTTTGTGTACGCTAGGCAAGCACTCGACCAACTGAGCTACAACCTAGTCTGGATAAGGCCTTTCTCAGTCTTCGCTATACAATCTACTNCAGAACCAGGATTTCCATCTTGTAGACTACATCAGAACTGGTAGGAGGGCTGATTAAAATGTGAATCATTAGGCCCAGACCCAAGAGTTTCAGATTCAGTGGGTTGGGGTTGGAGCCTAGGAAACTGCATTGCTAAGACTTTTGGGTGACATAAACATTGCTGGTCTGAGGGACACATTCTGAGACTCATTGTTCTGCAATGATATTCCCTTCCTTCTTTTAGAGGAAAAAACCAGGCATTCCAGGCAGGCTGCGAGTTTAAGACAGCCAGTAGGTGTCTGGCTTTTTCTTTTCCTTGTACATCAGATCTTGAAATAACCAATTATGTTTCCATTTTCCCCAGGATCACTAAGGGTGGCCCTTTTGAGGTCTCTCTACTGAGAGGCCTCATGAAGGACCATCCACAGGCTTTTATCCTCTTGTCTTTGAGAGTTCTTTGACACACCAGCTTCCAGCTGGGTGTGAAATCCCAATATCACATGGAAGAGCCTGTTTCCTTTCACAGGACCACACAACGCTGCATGCAGAACAACAGGTGGCCAGGTAAGGCAATCAACATTCAGAAAGAAAAAGCGGAGCGAGCGAATGTCTGCAAGCGCACTTTAAGCCCATACTTTTAAAGCTGAAGGCCTCGGAACTACCCGATGAGGGAACTTGTCAATGAGCAGTGCTGGGTAAGACATGCTTCCTAAGGATACAATGTGGAGAGCAAGACCTGGAGGAGTGCGGATAATTGGAGTCCGTTGGGGGATCTTATGGCACCTGTGGTTTATAAACAGCTTTAGTAACGAGTATTCCAAAAACATAGTTCACAGTTTTTTAAGAAGATCTGTGCTGATTTTAAAAACTAGATTCTATATCATTTGAATGTTGTCTCTTTTTTTGAATATGATATCTATTTGGAAAAAGTATTTACATTAAATTCTATGGCTGACTCATTAGAATATCTTAAAGGAAAACAACCCAAAGTTGGAAATACGCCCCCAAGAACCCATCATTCCTGGTGGTAGGTTTAAGTCATTTCTCAGAGGGACTTGGAGACATGGGCAGGCCAAGGACCCTTCTTGGCTTCTGGGTTCTGAGTCTTGACACTCAGAAACCAAATCCTATTGCAGATTGTTGTTTTTTTGAAAACATATAGTATATAATAAAACTGTCTTTGCTAAAATCTCAAAGAATCCAGAAATGAAACTTCTAGCTACAAACAGTATTAATATTGTCATTGTAAACTGAATGGGTTCAATATTGTGTGCAAAGGTTTAAAACGCTCGTTAATACTACTGTCTGGTGTTAACAGCAGCAGGCTCTCAGCCTGTGGATGTTTGCTTTGAACCAGGGATGAGCCATGTTACAGGAGATGGAATTGATACATTATTGTCTAGGAACAGAAGTCTCGTCCCCCCCACCCCCCCTCTAAAACACACACCTAGGAACTACAAATCTTAGAACAGAAAGCTAGCTGCACTACAGGCATCGGAACACATCTGAGGGGAGGGGGTTGGTGGAGCTGCTGGATGTGGTGGCTTCCTCTCTCCGAGCGAGGGTGAGGCTGCTGCCACGCTGCTGTCTTCCTCCTCCGTAGGTGCAGCTCTCTCCATCACGGGATGTCATGTTACTTTCATCATCTGTCTGACTATAGCTTGCCTGGGAATAAGGAGTGTGTAATTTTTTTTTAAACAGGTGAAAACTGTTTCTAAATTAGGGTTCAGTAGCTTAGGGTCCCCCACCCTGCCCCTTCACGCACACACACTCGTGGTATTCCCTTCTTATGAAAATTAAGGAGCAATATCTTGGACACTGTGTATCTTCAGGAAGAGATGTTTTAGAGTTCTCTTCATTAAGCCTTCTTCTTAAGGGATCCCTGGGGTACCCCTGAGGCTCACCAAGAGTTAAGGCACACAATGGCTTACAAACAGGCCCATAGACTGACTTGAATACAGGAAGAGTCTGCCTGCTCCTTAACTTCCATGTTCTGCCCTTATTCATGAAGGACTCTGCCTTGGCAGCTGACTGTCTGATGCCAAGCCAATTAAATTGGTTCAGGACCCTTGTGTAAGAGAGGTATTTGTAATCTTGGCATTGCAGTGTAGTCAGAAAGTCCAAACAGGAACATACCAATCATACAGATAGTTCTAAAACTGCAATTGTATTAACCTCATNATGAACATCATAGCAGGGTAAAAGGAGTTATAACGTGAAATGTTGCTATTTTTTTTTGTAGCACTCTGTGAGATTTTAAATGCATCTTGCCCAACTGGCTGATTTAGCAACAGGCTGGTTTGTGTTTAGGTTCCTGCAGAATGCCACCTAGTCAGAGTATCTCCACAGTAAATGACAGAGGGCACACCTGTTTTACTTCTCACTAGCAAATTTCCAAGAAAGTAAAAAATGAAAAAAATGGCATTTAGGTACAAAAAGAACATGATACAGTTTTTATGTGGGTTTACAGCAAGGCCATTTTATTACCTTAAAAAATGAATGTTTTTCTAAGAACAAGCCCCTAATATTTAAATAACACACAGAACAAAAATGATTAAATTGTTGGAGCTAAGAGAAAGAAAATGCTATTAAGGCAAAGCCTTTTCCTTTGGGACTAGATTTGTTATAACTGGAGTGAATATTTTTGGAAACAGCTCCTGGGAATATTTTACACTGTAGTCATGGTGAATTAGGAGAAGGTGTGNTGTTACATTTTGAAATGCAAGGGAGGGCGACCAGAGTATAGTTGTAAGACCCCTTCTAAGAAGGTCTGTCCCATCAGTGCCATCTTATTCACTTGATGGGAACCTGGGAGTGGAGCTAGGGTGTTTGTAGTGTTTGAGCCAGTGTGCATCCATTACTACTTGAAATGTTGCTGAAGAAATATGTTCATTCCTAAAATTAGCAACTGGGGTTGGCAGAGTGCATTATCAGCTACACTTGTGGGTTCATGTGATTCCACACTGGGAAAGACTATGTAACTACACGAGACACAAGTCCTGATTGCTGTAGGAAGTGCACTGATTTAGGCTGTGACGAGGGACCACCAAATGGCTGTTAACCAGAGCTACAGAAGTCATCTAGACTTATGGGACAGTGGGTCCCACTGTCATTGCAGGGAGCTGAGTCCTGGCTTACTTATAAAAATTGAAATAACAAAGTCATTCTGAGTCCCGTGGCTCCACTACACTTCTGTGAGGACTGTAGCAGCTCCCCAGGACTGCATGGGATCTGAAGCCTGTGGAGGTATGCATACATGTGCAAGTCCACAGCTAATTATTGTGTGTCAAGCTCTTTCAAACTATATCCCGCATGCCCACNTCCTGTGTGTGAGGCAAGTATAATATCATAATGTATAAGAGGAAAGTNAAATCCATAAAAGCTTAATAATTTGTCTGAATTATGCTGTTTCAGTGAGATTTGTATTACAAAATGGTTCTAATGAAATGCAGAGCTCAAGATTTAAATCATGACACTCAATGATTTTGACAGTCAAGTACCAGTATTTCAATGATAAAGAAAAAAATGACTTGAGAATTTGGCTCATTATTAGGTAAATCTTTAGAGTGGGATGAAATAACCCAAATAACACCTTACGTTACTTTTTATCACCCTGATTTCCTCAGTGGATTTGAATTCGTCACCCTCAAAACAAAAGGCCACAGGATTTTTTTTTCCTTTGGTTGTGTTGTCCCTTGCTACCATGTACACATATGTTCTTTGGGGACTAAGGAGCTGACATCCAGAGATGCTGAAGTAGCTTGGTCTTTTCCTTCTCTGATGCCATTGGTGATGTGGCCACAGAGAGTCTGGTTGCACCTCAGGTGCCATGAAAGTTTCTGTGACAACTTCTGTAATCAACAAGTAAAAAGTCGACTCCAGGAAGTCTGAGGGATTTACACAGGATTATAATGAGCTCTGCGGTTGGAGTTACCACTCTGATAGCAGCAGGGAAGGCGCATACTACATCACATAGAAAGAGTGACTGTGAGCTTAGGCTAAGGGTTGTCACAGCTCAGCCTACAGTGTCCATGCTTCCTCCCAAACAACAGGTACTTACTTGAGAGGACAGTGAGAAAAGGACATTGCATTCAACCTTGCAAGCTGACCTGTGGGTGACAAAGGACACAAACAAGAAAGGTGACATGTCAAGTCAGTGAGGCAGTCAAGCTGGTGAATTATTTGGCTGGAAGCCATGCACAGAGACACACANAGAGAGAGAGAATGTCCGGAGAATGACAGATGCATTCCATCCACCCTGTCACCTTCAGCTTACACAGCCTTTGAAGAAAACCACTCCACCATCCTCCAGGATACACATTTGAGTGAGAGCACATTCCCCTGCTCCTTTCCTTGAAATCATCAAGCATGGAAAGGCAACGGGAGAGAGGAACCAGAAATTTACTGGGCATGGCAAAACTCCAGTTAGAGCCTGTCATTTATAGAACACCCCTTTACTTTACTCATGTAACATTAGCTAATAATTCATTAAGAATCTAATATTTGTTATAGACTGGAGAAAAGTCACCTAAAAAATCTAGAATTAGTTATTGTTGTCTCTGAACCCTAGAAACTGAAGATAACCTTGAAGAACAGGGCCTGGCAGGCATCTCCAACAGCCCAGCTTGGATGCTGACGATCTAGTCACATTTCTCTCCTCCTTGTGCAGACCCACAGGAGCTGCATTTAGGATACCTCCCCTTAGGCTTCCCAGAGACTCCCAGCCAGCTTCATATAAGGCTGTTTTTTTCTGTGGAGGAGCCACAGAAGTCACAAAGAATGAGCTCACCACGGCTTTGTAATCAGGTGAACGGATTTGTATCTCAGGAGCATGGCTCTACACACTAAGTATCCTTCTTCTTCTCTTTGAAATGGCTTGAGAAGTTTTTCACTGTCTCTGAAAGGTAGCTGCTAGGCTGAAAAGGCTAAAGCACATTTTAAGCAACACTTTGTTCAGGTGATCTTGGGCATAGGTCTCTCTGCTGCCACAGTCTTCTTGGGAACAAAGCTCATTCTATACATAACACAGAAGCCAGATCCAGTTGGCTCTCACTGATTCTCTGTCCTTCACTGACAGAGTGAGAGAGGGCCACTGGTGACCCAAGACTGTGGAAAAAAGCTTGTGTGGCCACTAGACAAAAAGTCTGATAGGAAAACAATAATCTGCTGGGGCTGGGACCAGCTGNTCTCTACCAGAAAAACATCCCTGAAGGCCCAGAGCCCAACCACACACCTGTGGAGAAGCAGGCAGTGGAGTAGCCCTGAGGGAGAAAATTCATTACTTTTGGCAAGAGTAAGCGATTATATTATTCTTAGTTGCATGAGCTATGTTCTGTGGATTCTCAGATGGGTTAGGATACTCCAGCCTCTTTCAGTGTCTGCCTATCTGCACCTGGCTGAATGAGGGCTTGCAGTTCCCTCATTGNTTCTTGGTAAGTTTCGTCACCTTCCTACTTACGTTTGGTGTGATGTAGGCAATGAGGAAGTNGGAGACAATTCAGGGGAGAAAGTGGATTGGTGTTTATTCATTTTTCTTGTGCCATGTATTCTTTATACAATTGTCACCATTTTTCGGCTTTTTATTTGATATGTGGGCTTCTATTTTCCATATGTTTGCATGTGTGGTGTGTGTGCATGCATGCATACGTGTGCATATGTTTGCAGGAGCATGTATTGGTGCAAGCATGTGGGAGCCCAAGGTTGCTGTTGGGAGTCCTCTATTGCTCTCCACCTTATTCACTGAGGTCTTCTAACTGAACCCAGGACTCAGTGGTTCAGCTAGTCTGGCTAGCCTGCTGGGAGCCCACTTTTACNCTCTGATTGCTGGGATTATGGGCTGGGCCACCACACCTACCTACTAGATTCTGGAAACGCAAACTCCAGTCCTTACACTTGCTCTGCAAGTGCCTTATCAACTGAACCGTCTCCCCAGGTCCCTACATTTTAATTTAGGAGAAAAGATGTCTCACAATCCCGAGGTGTTTGGATTGGTTATCACTGTGATTCTGCCAATGTCACTAAGGCCCCTTTCACTTTCCAGATGAGAATTTGGAAGATTAGACAGCTACAAGAGGCATCTAAACCATCGCTGTATGAGATGCTCGGACTGAGGAATACCAGCAGAACATTCTGGAAAAGTAGGGAAGAAAGAGGGAGGAAGGACCCAGTTGTGGAGGGCTGTGGGGAGGGGCAGGGATGCTGCTGCCTCCTGTACCTGGAAGGCTTCATCCTGCAGCTTCTGCTTCAGGTACTCCTCCATCTGCAGCTCATTCTCCAGCTGCCGCACAGACTCGTTCTCATAGTTCTCATCCTCTGGTTGGACATAAGGATCCCCATCTTCCGGGACGCTGGGGAAAAACCGTAAGAGGTGTTTGGGAACAGTCTGAACAGAAGAGTGGGTGGAATTCCTGTGTTGTATCTCGCTTTCTTCCTTCATGTGTCTTCCCTGAGCCCCCTACTTCACTTTCATGTCTTCTTTGACTCAAAGAAAAACAAAACAGAACAAGAAAGAAAGAAAGAAAGAAAGGAAGAAAGAAAGAAAGAAAGAAAGAGGAAAAGAAAGAGAAAAAGCCTGAAGTTTGGAGACATTTGTGATTAAAATGTTTTTATTTTAATCAAACCTAGTGAGGAAGTCATTGGCCATTTATGTTTTTATAGGCCCTACAGGAATGATAGCCCTTAAAACATTCTACAATCTTAAACAAGGCAGATTTGTCTTCAGAGGTAATGTATAGTTTCACAACATGAGATTTTTTT
>LZPO01087598.1:6849-18696 GCA_001675575.1 Neotoma lepida | reverse complement strand
ACAGCCAGGGTTGTTAAAACATTTACAGCACTTCCTGCTGGTTGTAGAACCAAGACAAGACCCAGATGAAGGCAGATTAAATGAGAAGCAGAGGATGGGGTTACGAACTGAAGTGCTCTGNAGAGGTGAAAAGGCAGATGCACAGAGCAGCCTAGATGAAATGTTTATGGGTTAATGGGCATCTGTATACTTCAGTTTCCCCTCTGTCTGTAAAGGGCACAGGAGGAGGCCTGAAGTGTGTGGATCTCAGGCCAGGTTTGACCTGTCCTCCTGATGCTGCACAGATGCCATTCTTGANCCTGACATTCTTTTCCTCTTTCCCACTCTCAACCATCTCTTTGTATCAGACAAATAGGAGGAAGAAGCAAGACAATGAAAGAAAAGAGGTCCATTAGTGAGCCTCGATGTGTTAAGATTGTCACTGGAAAATCTGGAGTCCATCATGGAAAGTAGAGAGGAAAGAAGAACTGCTCAGTTGGAATTTCTAAAAACAATTCCACTATAGTTATTCTTTTGTCTAATCATCTTCTGTACCGGTTATTTTAATGCTATTTNTGGCCATTGGACTTATCACTTCTTCCCAGCATCTACTCAACTCTGTGAAAATGCACTGTGCACATTTAATTGGTCAGTCACTCTATCAGAAACAGGTAGACATCGTATCACATGTCTGACCACTGCTCTTCATCACTACAGTGAAATTTCATTTTGGGGGGCCTTATGGACAGTCTTAGATATTGATATTTCTATTTTAGCCTTCATCTGAGTCCTCTGGATCTCCTCTGCCAAGTATTTCTCAAAAATTATTGGTATTTTTACCTCTGATTCTTTTGTTTTCATGGCCAAATTTCCCTATCTTGACATGTCCAACTAACACCTCACTGTAGGCGAAAGTTTGTCCAGTCCCGCCCGGCTCCCACAGCCGCTTAGACCCAAGTAAACACAAAGAGTCTTATATCATTTTTAAACTATGGCTGAGGCAGGCTTTTTGCTAGCTAGTTCTTACATCTTAAATTAACCCATTTTATAAATCTATGTTGCCACATGTTCCACGTGGCTTTACCTGTGTGCCGTTACATGCTGTTCTCTAGATGGCAGAATGGCGTCTGCCCAGCTCTGCTTTCTTTTCCTCTCTCCCCAACTCCTTCGAATGTCCCGCCTAACCTTATTCTGCCTCACCATTGGCCAAACAGCTTTATTTATCAACCAATCAGAGCAACACATTTTAAAAAAGACATTCCCATCACCTCACCTCTATACAACATTCACCCCCTTAACCTGGACCATAGTGATAAAATAGGTCACAGTGGGGAAAAGAGGGATACAGGATACATTACTTCTTAATATTAATTTGTATGACACATGATAATAGTCACTGTGCCCACCTTAAAGGGTTGTTGAGGATGAAATGAAAGGAGATTAGTGTGCATGTTCTATAAATACTCATCTCCACTGTTGTTTTTAATAATCTCAAAGCAAAGGTTAGTTTATTTGCCTTTGTCACCTGGAAGCTTGGTTGGATGTTACTAATCTTAACGTTGGACCTCCTGGTTAGCAGCCACAGTGTGCCTTAGAAAAGGGACTAAAGGATGTGCATGTGGTGATGTCTGTTGGGAACTCTGAGTGAATTAAAGGACTGTATAGCAAAATTCTTCCCTGGAGAGTGGCTTCAATTTGCCCATTGTCAGCTACAGGCTTCACAGTCCAGGTAAGGTAACTGCTTCTCCATCTTCCTCACTGTTCTTCTTAGCTCCTTCATTGACTGCATGAGTGCCTCATTCACTGATAGGTTGACATTTATTAATTCTAGACTAGCTCATTTGAAATAACCTTTCATATTATAACTTACTTTGTTACTGAACATAAAATAAAGTCATTTGAATTCCAATTTTAATATTTGCTCAGGTTTTCTAAAGGAACTGAAACTTTGGGTTTTNATCAAGAATTTAAAAATGCAGTACTTTTTCTTTCTTTCTACTTACTTTCTGGTGTCCAAATTGATATAAAGCTTCAAGACAACACTGAACATGGCCCCTGTTTCCTGTTTCTCTCTCAGCACCCACACATCCAGTGGGAACCCGTGGGTCTACGTAGCCCTTTTCCACTGTTGGCTTCAAGCCCTCAGTTGACTGGCTTGCTCACATGCTTTCTTCACGGCTTCTGCTCCCACTTACCATCCCCGCCCCACACTGCTTTCCCTTAGTCTACCATTCTCCTTTATTTTCCCTGCGTGGATTTTAGGTGTCTTTGCTCATTTTAAACAAATCCATTCATTAATGCTTTCTATGATTCCACACAATNATTTTCATACACTATCAGTAACAAGTGTTACATAAACCAGATAGCAATTTGTAAACTGGAAACTATCCTGAGCAAATTCTGACTTCTGTAGCTAATTTTTTCCTTTTGCCTAATTCTTCACAGTGCTTCTTCTTTCTCCCTCCTTGATTCTTGCTTCCTATCACATGGCAAATTAGAGGGATCCTGTAAAGAATATCTGCTTGGTGGGAGGGGTCAATACAGAGGAGTAGTTTCAAAGGCCATGAAGTCATGATGTTGTAATTATTAGAGTACCTCTACTCTGATTTGTGGTTTCCTGATGATGATAGCCAGGTCCTGGGACAATTCAGTCAAAAGAGTGTTTATTACAAAACACATGAAATTTTGCTAAGCCTCTTAATTCTTATCTGTATTATCTTAAAGAATGTTTTGATCATTTATATCCAAACATTTTAGGCTAAATTCTACAAGCATAAAATAATGATCAGTTTCCCACTTTCCCACTACTACATTAAGAATGGGATGAAGTATTAAGATATTTTATATTGTTTCAAGGGATATAGAATGGATAAGTTGTTCCCCATGATGAGCTTAGTTGGAACTGGGTTTAAGCTTTGCCTTGGCTACTTATTATATTCTCATTCAAAAACATTTACTCAGCACCTGCAATTTTAGGTACACTAGGCCCATGCAAGTTTTTGGCATGACCTCTGTTCCTAGAAAACTTCTATTTCATTCATGGGTGGTGGGGTTAAAATGAGAAGTAGAGGTGTAAGTAGCATTATTTCAGACACTGAGGATGGACACACACGTATACACACACACACACACACACACACACACACACACACAGGAAGTAGTCTTAGGGGGTGAAGCCCCTGATAATAATGAGGTGCTATCCTGAAGAGCTCCATAGAAAAGCTCTCTAGGCTGAAGGGAGGCTGTTAGGAAGTAAAAGAAGCCACAAGAGGCTGGAGTGTGATGGTCATGGGCATCGACACTGAGAAGGCATGCAGGACTCCAGGGAGCTAGCACCTTGCATGCCATGATGACAGGAGAGGGTTTTAATCAAAATGTTATGGGAAATNAAGAAGGTTTTATCTTGGGAAAAATACAATATGATTTGTTTCAAAAATGACAGGTTGGTTCATAGCTGCTGGTGGAGATGAAATGGGCAGCTTTGGGGGAGATGCTGCTGAGACAGAATCAGTGGGATTAATCTGTGTTAAGCAGAGATGAGACCTGTTGATGTAGAGATATTTGGATTGAACAATGGGATGATGGTGATGCTGCTCTGAGTATTTCTTTAACCTTATAGGAGGACTCCTTGGCAAGATTCCTACTCATCCCTGAGCAACAGAGTCACATTCTACCTTGTACCCAGGAAGATCTTCCTGAACTACAGCTTGCTATGAAAACTAGAAAAAAGGGAAATCAGAGCTGTCCAGGGTTGTCCAACAGTCATCATGTTGATGGTTCTGAAACATACACCCATACATACACACACACAAACATATACACACTCCCACATAAGGCACCCCCACATGTATGTACACACACACACACAAACACACAGACAAACACGCACATACACACCTACACACAGGCACACACACATACACACGCATACAAACATACATACACACAGGCATTTGCACACAGGCACACACATACACACAAACACACACATACAACAGACACACACAGAAGCACACGACATACACACACACATACATACATACAAACACACAGTCCCCCACCCACACTTATATAATGAAGCTCCAGTAACCATCTTCACAACCTTGTGTTATGCTCCCTTAAAGAGTCATGTAAGGAAATGTCAAAAACTCAAGGTCCGTGACCCCAAGCCCTACCTGTTCTTGTTTTCTAGCTCTGCAATCAGCTGCCTTTGCTGTTTGTTTGCATCAATGGTGAAGGAGATGTCGGGAGCAGTCCTCTGCTGAGTCGGCTGCTGTAAAGCATAGAGTTGACACTATTTAATATTGGGAATGTGAACTCACACGTGAGATGGGAGTCATGGGATATGCAGTCAAGGAAGGAGAAACTATTCCATGGGGCAAGGGGTGAGGGGAAGAACAGAACATTAAATTGTCATTCATTCTAAGAGCAAACTGTTCTCCAGATCTCCAATATACCTCCACAATGGAAAACCAACACTCCTTCCTCAGGTTCTCAGATATGGGAATTAGACTGGGTAAAGGGGAGGTGTGTGGGGCTTCCAGTTGGGCATCTCACACTACTGTAGAGGTTTTGTTTCTTAGTCTATCATATTTTCAAAACTGNAAATTCATTACCAAGACATCATAATTATAGCAACAAAGGCAAGAACAAGAAAAAAAGCACCAATTTTCTTGTTAATTAGCACCAGGCATAATGATAACAACGGACTGGGGCTTTTGAGATTCAAAGATGCTGGTGGCCAACAGGGATGTCCTTTCACTCTACTTACGGATGAGGAGGATTCTGCTGCCAGGCGTGCGGCATACCTGGCGATCAGCCTGTGTTCTTCATCAAGGCGATTTGAACTCTCAAGCATACTATAGAGAACAAAGCAAACAGGGGACTGTTAGGCCACTGAGAGAGACTCATGTATTCCTATCACCACTAGGGGCTTCGGCCATTGCGATACCAAATATTTTTCAAGCTCTCAAATATCTCTTAGATTAATGATCTTCAATTTGGGTTTATGACATGATCTAATATGTCGCTGGGAAGGTCAATAATAAGTCCTTTGCCTAGTCAGTTCAATTATCTTATTAAGAAGGCTCTAATGAGAAGTGATATGACTTTTCTGATGTTTCAGATATAAAAATGCTTTCTCTTTAATTTGATTTTATTGCTTTTAATATTTTTATTTCATTCACAAATAACTCATGCCAAAAAGTGACAATATTATAAATATAGAAGCATGCAGGAAAGGCAAAGACCCAGCTGTATTGTTGTTGATCCAATGATCCCTGTCTGCTGGCACTCACATCCTTATGTAATCTTCTCCCTTTCCTGTGGTCTTCACTTACTGACTTTAATGAACAGAATATGGCAGAGAAATGGAATGTCACTTCTAACACTTGGTTTTAAAAGACTGTGGCTTCCATCTTGGGTGCCCTATTTCTTGAGGTCTCTTGTGATACTTGTCCTGAGGTACTCTGGATCCCATGCCATAAATCTGCCAGTAGGATGAGGACCCAAGCCAACCAGGAACCATGTGAATGAATCCCTACTGGGCGAGGCTGCTGTTGATCCTAGAACAAGAGGAGAGATGGACCATCTCCCCACAAACATCCTTGAGTCATGAGCATCTTGCTAAGCCAAGCTCAGATTCGTTTATGAAACTGTGAGATGATGTTTGTTACTTTAATTTGCTAATCTCCAGGGTAATATGCTACACTGGATGAGATGGCTTACATGGCTGTTGACTATAATGTTACTTCCCAGGCAATCCATGCTTTCTATTTGTTTCCAAAGACACAGGATTAAGTGGTGCTTCCCAATGGCATTGATAGAAAGTATTTAGTGCCTCCTGTCGTGTCATAGAAACTGCTCACACTAGGATAAGCCTGCCTGAATCCCTGACAAGCACAAGCAGTAGGAGCCTTTCATAGTTCAGAAAACTTCTGAAATTCTTTATTTGAGACTATGTTTGGGTGACACTGAGGAACGTTCAATGAGACTTCCAATAACACTAATCTCATTAACAGATAGCTCTTGGTTTATTTCTCTCNATTATTATGATGTGGATGAGGCCAGAATCAAACTTTTCTACTGTTTCTCATTCCCAAGCATGGCCCTTCCACTTTTGTTCTTAAAATAAAACTAATAAGGGCCAGAGAGATTGTTCAGCGGTTAAGAGCATTGGCTACTCTCCCAGAGGTCTCAGATTCAATTCTCAGCACCCACAGGATACCCATAACCATCTGTAACTCCAGTCCCAGGAGATTTGACACTCTCTTCTGGCCTATGGAAACAGGCACATGTGGTGCACAGAGATTTGTGGATGCAAAACACTCATATATATAAATAAATAAAAATCAAATACTAATGACACTTGTGATTGCTTGTGAAAACACACATTCCTATGCCAGTATCAAGAGTTTTCCACTGTGAAGACTCAGATCCATAAAGTAATACACATTATCCTATATATACACTTGCATATAAAAGTAACATGCAACATNGTATCTTAAACTTTATTTTAAAGTGAGAAGATGAGTAGATGTCTTCATGTTTACTAAGCTAGGAACAGTTGCTGTTAGTTGAATTTGTCANTGTAAAGTTTTGCCCAGGCATCTGGACTGTCCTCTATGCCACTTAATCTCTGTTCTTATCTATATATATCCCTTACACCTGTCAAGCCTACCAGTTTTATTCTTGAATAGTTCCATTCTAGACTTAGCCTTTTTCTGTGGATTACAATAAGTAAACATTCCTGAATCCTCCAGTTTACCAATGCATCTCCATCCACAGAAAGAGGATTTTATTTCTGATTGTCCATCCGAGGTAATACATGCAATAAGTGTCCAGTCAGCACGCTGTCTGGAACATGTCATGTGCTCACAAATATTAGCTACTACATTGTTTTGCCTCTTGATAACTTTGTGAATCACATTAATGATTCTTGTCTCTTAGAAAATCTCAGCCACTGTCTGAACCATCCAGAGCCAGGAGTCTCAGACTTTAAATTCTAAACATGCTGCTTGATGACACAATACTTGAGTTTCTGAACTCTCTAGTGGGGTTGGTGGGACTGGCTGAGGTTTGGGGGTGTAACTTGAAGATCTGCATTTCTGATGAAGTTTCAGAAGATTCCTGAGCAGAACAATCTAGAAGATCTAACAATTNAAAAAAAACATCTGCATGCCAGAANTAAGGACCATATCTAAACCATATAAAATATATCATACCAGAAATAAGGACCATATCTAAACCATATAAAATATATCATTTTGTGAGTGTTTGACTGATATTCACATAACTATTTGATATTTTACAGACATTTTTCTGAGACAAGAAAATTCTAGAATGCAGAATTCATATAATGTATAATATCAATCCCAAAGTTAGTTGACTGAACATAAATTTTAATAGAATAAGCTAGAATTATTTCTGGAAAGTTGATGCTTGAAAGTAGATGTGTATCATTATAAAATAATGTCTGCATTATGTAGGGCTTAAGATGGCCATGTTTCTTATTATAACGTCAAGAGAAAGGGAAAATTACCCATTCTTTGCTTTAGACAAATGCCTAACCTACTGAGAGACCATTCAGTTTGACTTTTAACATGTCTATCATTTCTGGCTGGTATGTTAGTGAAGAGCTGCCTAATTCAACATAGTTTATGCAGGTTAAAGTACCCAGTATTCTGAGCTCAAGACGATCATCCATCTCAGTGCTTGAAAGTGACTTTGTCATGAACACTTGTGAGTGCTTTGATAAATGTGTAATAAAAAACCTTGATAAAAAAAACTTCATGGTAAAAGTATTTTTTATTATGAATGACCTGCAAGCAAGTAAAGTATGAAGGTTATACAAAAAGGCCTCCTGGCAATGTAAGCCATAAAGATATGAAATTCTGTCTCATAAGTGATAACTCATATCCCAGGCCTTTCTTCCCCCAATATGGTGTGAATGAGCATGGGGGTGATGCATTACTCAGTTCTGCATACAAATGATTTATGAGCCTGCATGAGCCTTTCAGGATGTTCAAATCACACACTGGTGAATGGGACACTCCTCTGATAAATTCCATTATTTCAAGACTTCAGTTATATACAGTTGAAAATAAATGACCAATAACCTGTAGATCATTAAAATACATACAAACCCCAGCACTTTCTCTAGTGCTAACTATTCATTTGAATACTCTACAGTCAGTAACCTACAAGTCGATGGTGTACTAAAAGGGGTAGCACTGNTCTGCTGGCTGCAATTTGGAGTGGAGGGAGCCATTGTTTTGAAAGCTCTTTGATTTCAACCTTAAAGCATGGAAGCATGGTCAGTGTCCTTTACAAGGGATTTCAGATGGCATTCCTTAGATCTCAGGTGACATCCAGTCAGGGCTTACTAAACTGATGTTTNGCAAAGATTTCTGGGAACTCAGGTTTGTTCCATTTCTTTGATTCTTTTGGGGTGAGTGGGCCTGATTTGACTTCCAAGGTGGGGCAGTCAGTGAAAAACATGATGTAATTCATAGAAGAAACACTTCCATGTTCTCTCTCAATAGCCTTTTCTTTTCTATTTGTTTGGATAAAGATGCTACAGGTAGATTTTAAGGTTATCAAGTCTGATGTGTTATTCTTCTTTTAAAATGTAAGCAGCTAATGGGAGGTTCACCCAAAAAGGTATTATAACTCCTAAGTAGGAGAATAAAATAGTGCGTGTGTGTGTGTGTGTGTGTGTGTGTGTGCGCGCGCGCGCGCGCGCGCACACACGCGTGCGCTCACATACATGTCACAGTACACATGTGGAGATCATAAGACAATTTGTGGAAGTCAGTTTTCTCCTTCCACCATGTGGGTACCTGTTGGGGAATATTATTTTAAGGTGTGTTACTTTTGTTTATGTTGTATTTGTTTAACTTTGTGAAGCTGTGTTACTGTGCCTGTCTAAAACACCTGATGATCTAATAAAGAGCTGAATGGTCAATAGCAAGGCAGGAGAAAGGATAGGCAGGGCTGGCAGGCAGAGAGAATTAATAGAAGGAGAAATCTGGGAGAGGAGAGATCTAGGAGCAAGAGAAGGAGGAGGACACCAGGGGCCAGCCACCCAGCTACACAACCAGCAATGGAGTAAGAAAGAAAGGTATACAGAAATTGAGAAAGGTAAAAGCCCAGAGGCAAGACAGATGGGTTAAGTTAAGAAAAGCTGGCAAGTGACAAGCCAAGCTAATGCCAGGCATTTATAATTAAGAATAAGCCTCTGTGTGTGATTTATTTGGGAGCTGGGTGGTGAGCCCCCCAAAAGAGCAAAACAACCAACAACAGATACCTAGGATCAAACTCAAACTCAGGTCATCAAGCTTGATGGCAAGTACTTTTCCTGCTGAACTATCTCACCATCCTGGAAGGTTTTTTTTTTTTTTAAATCAGATTATATTCTATATTTTACAGGTAGATGAGAACAAAATGTTATGGATAGATAGTACTGTCTAAGAAATTGAAAGACAGTGAGCATAAGACAGTTGAGGTGGAAAGGAATGAAGTAATCCTAGGGCTTGGGTGATGTTTTCATGTAACTAAAATTGGGGAGGGAAAAAGCTGAGTTTTGACTCTTGAATGAGTGGTTTGCAAGGAAAAGGCAGGGACTCATGAAACAATATTATTAGATCATAACAATAGAAACTTGTTAAAGTGGCTTCTCTTAAGAATGTATTCAAACTCCTTTATTAAGTTTATTTCAATCAACTTTTAGCCTCCACATTAAAAATATAGACACATAGGGTAAGTGGATTCTGGGTTGGAGTATGTTATGGAGTGAATGCATCTTCTTCTGAATGTATTTATTATTGCCCAATACCCCACTAATTTTAGAGTATGGCTATCTTTGTAGACAAGGCCTTTAAAGCAATATTTAAAGTTACATGAAATCATAAACCATAGGTGCTAATTAAATATGACTGGTGCCCTTCAAGAAGAGGTTCCTACAATATAAAATATTGTGGAACTTTTTTGTTTTATTTATTTTATTGTTTTATTTTTCTTGAGCAAGGTCTCATATAGCCCAGGCTGGCCTCAAACTAACTGATTGGCTAAATATGGCCTTGAACCTCTGACCCTTCTGTCTCCACTTCCAGGGGTGTTAGGATTACAAGCCTGTGCCCCTATGTCTACTTTATGTAGTGCTGGAGATCAAACCTGGGGATGCGTGCATGCTAGGCAAGTACTCTACTAACTGAGCTACATCCCCAGTGCTGGCGGACAAGTTAAAACCAGTTGTATTACAAATACACTTAGCAATAAATCTATTTGTACACTTTCTTATACTCAAGAATAAGAACAGAGAAGTTCTAACTTTGTTATAGGAGACCAGGAGTCTAATCAAGAGACAGCAACTGATTGTGACAGCAAATTACAGTCAACAGCCTTTAGCTATTTCCCCTTCTTCCTTCACAGAGTTTTGAGCAACATACTAGACTCTGAACAGTATGTGTATAGGATGCAATTGTGGTTAGAGGCAGAAGTTCTGGATTTTTTTTCAATCTTTTGTTCTGCCTGCCATAGATACTTTCCATAAATCACTGATGTGTCCAGGTAGTTGGTAAGCTTTAGAGAGGGAAGAGAATACAAGGTCTCAGTGTGTTTCCTTGTGAGACTCCATCCATCCTCCCTCACTGGAGAAGGTCCTTACAGACACACACTGTTAAAAACAACCAGGAAGACATCATGTGTTGTGGAATATTCCTTTACACTGTGTGAAGATATGTCACTGTGATTGGTTTAATAAAGAGCTGAATGGTCAATTGCTAGGGAGGAAGAGGTTAAGTAAGACTTTTGGGGACAGAGAGGTCTTGGAGAAGAAGAAAGGTGGAGTCGCCAGCTGGAGGCAGAGGGAGCAAGACATGTAGGAGGAGAGGTAAAAGCCATGAGTCATGTGGTAACATGTAGATGAATAGAAATGGGTTAATTTAAGTTATAAGACCTAGTGGGACAAGACGAAGCTATAGGCCGAGCTTTTATAATTAATAATGTCTCCATGTCATTTTTTGTGAGCTGGTGGCCCAAATAAAAATCCATCTACAATCATTCATTTTCATTGAGCTGCCATTTACTTGTTTGGCTTAAGTGTTTCTTTAACCTGGAAGCAGAGTATTTGTGAATGATCCAGTTTTCCACTGTGTTAAGTAATTCCTATGGGGTATCTCACATCTCAGTAAGGGTGGAAAGAGGGTGGGCTCCTCAGTCAGAAGACCTGTGTGCAAGCCCTCACCAGCACTCAGCCTTGGATCACTGCTCACATCTTGCATTAAGCCCACATTTTCTTTCTTTTTATTTATCCTTAGTGTCTTTCACATTATGCATCTCCATCCCATCCATTTCCCCATCCCTTCATACATATCCTCTGCCCTTGAAACATACCCCCACCAAATAAAATAAAATAAAATTTAAGAGAAAAAAGAAAAAAAAAAAGAAAAATCAATCTTGTCACAGAAGCTGTAGTGTGACACAGTGAGTTACACAGTAAACCCTTTTGTCCATATATCTTTACTTGCAAGTGCTCATTGCAAAGAGTCATCGGTCTGGTTCAAGGCCTCTGGTTTCGGGGAAATGATGGGAATGTCTTTCTAAAAATGTGTTGTGCTGATTGGTTGATAAATAAAGCTGTTTGGCCAATGGTGAGGCAGAATAAGGTTAGGTGGGACATTCGAACTAGGGGGAGAGAAGCAGAATGCAGAGCAGGGACAGACGCCATTCTGCCATCTAGAAAGCAACATGTAACGGCACACAGGTAAAGCCACGTGGAACATGTGGTGACATAGATTTATAAGATGGGTTAATTTAAAATGTAAGAGCTAGCTAGTGAGAAGCCTGCCAGGGCCATAGTTTAAAAAT
>LZPO01087597.1:61987-74022 GCA_001675575.1 Neotoma lepida | reverse complement strand
ATACAATGAGTAAGCAGAGCTTCTATGAACACTTCTGGCCTGGTCTCTATGCCTTGGGCCATATGCTTTGAGCCCTAATGGAGGCATCATGTGTTGCATGCTCACTGCAGTCAGTCACTATTTGAAATATCTAAGGAGGATTATATAATTAAACAGTCAAACAGTACTATGTAGTAGGTACTATTAGCATTTCCAGACTCTCTTAGACCAATGCCCTGGCTCAGAACAGCCACTGCAGCCCCTTTGTGCAGGCTGCTTTCATTCCTGGCACACAAATGTAAAGGGTGCTCTATCACACACATGTGCACTGAAAAGCAGAAAAACATTTCTTGAGTTTATCCATCATTTTTGAAGATTGGGTCTACAATTCGGTGGTATTATTTCTTGTAACTTCCTAAGAAGAACAAATGAACATTCAGAACAGGAAGGGCTTTCTCGTAACAGTTTGGCAAAGGGTTGGAGAGAGGCAGGGAGGGTTGGTATTATGTCCAAACTGAAGGGACAAGGAGATGCTGTGAGAGTGAGTCTGGGTGACTGCCACTGAACCTGTCACAAATACAGCAAAACAGCCATGGGAACTGAGTTCCAAACTAACCAACCTTCGTGACTGGTAAAAAACAAAGACTCAGAGAGGTTAATGACTTGCCTGGAATCATCCATTGAGACCCAGCTCTCCAATTATCAACCCAGAATCCCTCTGCTCTATTCCAGCTCTCCAACTATCAACCCAGAACTCTATTCTCCCTCATGGCCTTAGAAGACAAACAAA
This sequence comes from Neotoma lepida, assembly GCA_001675575.1. Lineage (NCBI taxonomy): Eukaryota > Metazoa > Chordata > Mammalia > Rodentia > Cricetidae > Neotoma > Neotoma lepida. The sequence continues at coordinate 73,253 of LZPO01087597.1, read as the reverse complement.
ACAGAACATGTGAGACCAGAGAAGAGGGCATTGCTACTTGGCATTCTTCTTTCTAAAAAGGTATGTGACTTCTAGAGCAGGCCTGCTCATCTTGTAGACTTAGGGCTGCATGTAGCCAAACACAGAATCACAAACATACTTAATATATGAGGTTTCATGTTTGCTTTTTTTTCCCCTGTAGACCAGTTGCTTAGTTCTCAACTGTGAACTTTGGGGACGGCATAGTGTCACAATGCCAGAGGTTGGACACGCATGGGCAGAGCACGGTGCTCTTCTGAAGCTGAGGGCACGTGCTTACTGCCTCTCTTACTGCCCCCAGCCCTTCTTGCCCTCCTGCTCATCTTCCTTTACCACACGGAAGACACAGGTTTCTTTAAGACTATTCATCCTGGCAGCAAAGAATATAATTTTTTTCTTTTCCCACACACATGCATGGAAATGACATGCATAAAACCACAAGGCACAAATAAAACAGACAAGTCAAAAATGTCCTCCAGCATTTGGCAACTTTGCTGAGCATCATGGTTAGCGACACCGCCACATTATTTGTTAGACAAGGAATTACACACTGAGCAGACTAGTCTCCTGCTGGAAGGGGGAAATGTGTGACTTCCAGGGGAACCAGGAAATGACATGGGTGTCACATTCTGCTCCTTTTCCAACTTGCCTCTAAAAACACTCAAAAGGTAAGGGATAGCAGGAAATATTACTGACAGAGGAAATAAATGTGATGTGATACTGAGCAAATGAGTATTAAAAATAAATCCAAACTTAGTATAAGTTGCTAAACCATTCTCTCTGACCACTTAGAAAGAGAAGACAGGCTCAAATTCCTGGCTACATGCTCACCATTCCATAGGAATTCAGCCTGCTTTTCTCTTAACATGCACATCTGTGGACCACTTGCCTGTCATCCTTTNTGGCCTTCCTCTGGCACCATCCCTTGGACCTTTCTGTGAAGATTGCTCATTCCATAGTTAAGCCTTATTGCTCAGAGAATGACTGCCCTAGCATGATCCTCCCCCCCCCACCCCCAGAGCACTCGGGTAGACCTCGGTCACTGTTCTTCCTTCTATCCTTCTAGCCCAGGTTATTGGTTCCCAAATAGGATGGGACCTAAAGAAACCCTCGGAGATGCAGGAGCACAGATAGACTGGCCTGGTGTGTTAGACATGCACCAGGGTGGAATGCATGGGCTGTTTAATATGAGAAACATTTGCCTGAGAATGAAGGGAGTCAAGAGCAAAGCTCCAGGGACAGAGCAGCAGAGAGTGAGAGACTACATCCTGGTGAAAGAAACATGGAAGCCTTTTGTTGGCTATGGTGATGACAGAGTCGTTCTAAAGTTATCCGGGGAATAAAGCGGGATTGCACAGAGGGGGAGAACACAATGCTGCTGGAAACCTTACTCCTCCGTGTGGGAGAAGGTGCACATAGACATCAGCAGAGGAAAGAACTGGTGAAGCCTGTGGTGGGAATCAGAGTTACAGGGCTTAGCCAGAGCCACAAGGTCCAAAAGAGTGGCCATCCTACCAACAAGGAGTACTACACTTAGTGCTCCAGCCTTGGCTTTTCAGTTCCACTCTCCCCTGGAATGAGCCAGAGTCCCTAGAAACATGACTTGATTCCAGGACCAGGGAAAGACATGTACAGGGTGTTTCCGAGGCAAATGTGGTGATATATTGTGTACCTTAATAAAATTTGAAGATCAGAAAACAGAACAAGCCACTAGATTAAACATAGATGCCAGGGAGTGGTAGTACACACCTTTAATCCTAGCACTCAGGAGGCAGAGATCCATTTGCATCTCTCTGACTTCACAGCAACCCTGGACTACATGAGATTGACCCAGTCTAGTAGAGAAACAGAGCCAGGCAGTGGTGGCACACACCTTTAATCCCAGTATTGGGAAGCAACGCATCATTAATCCCAGCACTAGGNAGGAAGTGATAGTTGGGCAGAGAAAGATATATACAGCATGAAGAGATAAGAACTGAGGCTAGAGGTAAGACATGGCAGTGGCTTGTTCCTTTGTCTCTCTAATCTTTCAGCATTTACCCCAATATCAGGCTCCGGGTTTTTTATTAAAAGACCTATTAGAATTTGTGCAACAGGCAAACATCTGTGATAAAGAAGGAAATGCTAAAAAAATGACCAAACCTGTTAAATGACACCAGAGCCAGCTTGAAGAGCCTTTTACAGAGCAGAATCAGAACAAGCATTAAAAACAAAAGTAATTAATTTTGATAGAATAAACAATGCCTAGGTCCACCAGTATATACAAGAACACAGAGAGGAAAAGCAGGGATCGGCTCTGTAGGAGAATGTGGGATGATACCCATACTAAAGCAGATTAGAAAAATGCCATTTTATAACCTGAAGATCAGAATAGACATGGTTCATCGATGGATCCAAAACTGTAGGGAGACAGGCTTGAGGGAAGAGTGGTTCATTTGGTCATGGATTACTTATGAATTACAAACAGAGCAGATGTGTTTAAGTGGTGGAATCTAGCCTAGTGATCAAGTTCAATATCACCCTGTTGTATGATATTTTGTTTGTGTTTCTGACAAATAAATCTTGCTTGGAGATCAGAGGGTGAAGCTAGCCACTAGTTAACCATAGAGGCCAGGTAGTGGTTGCTCACACTTTTAATCCGAGAACTTGGGAGGCTCAAGCCTTTGATCTGAACACTGGGGAGGCTCATGCCTTTAGTTCCAGCACAATTAGGAGGTGGAGACAGGATCTTGTGCCTCACCCCATTTGGTCTGAGGATTCCTAGAGGTAAGAAGTCTCTAGTGGCTACTGCTCTGCTTTTCTGATCTTTCAGGTTAGCTTTATTTGTCAGGACACAAACAAAATATCACACAACATCACCCTAGGGGCAAAGTGCCATGGTATGGTCCTGGAGGAATGCCTAGAAAGCACANAGGCTTATCCAGGTGGAATCCTCACTGAATCTGAACACTGAGGGGAGAATAAGAAAAGTTCCCAATATGGAGTGTACCACAGGCTCCTGGCCCCCCATTTAAAATCATTGATATGAATAACAGTAANAAAAAGGGGCAGAAGACTGGAACACGGTAACCTGCTGCACCCATCCCAATATGTGAACCTTCACTGATCCCCGGATCTAAACATTGTTACTAAGGATATTTGGGGGATAATTGGGAAAATGTGAAGGTGGACTGGATCAACACTAACACATACACACTCATGAATATGTTTGTTGTTAACTGTCATCATATAGCCCAGTCTTTATAATATTAGAGGCACACAAGAAAATAAGGTGTCAACTCACCTCCCCAGTGATGTAAAACTCATTCTTCGCATACTCAGGGAACAACTTGAAAAACTGAACCAGTGCACTGTGGAAGAGAGGACATCGAGATTGAGTGGAGAAGTGAGACAGGGTGGCTGGCTGCTGTGCCTCACCAGCTGGGAGCATGCCCTCTGTTTGGAAGAAGCTAGCACTGGGCTGTGCATTCCTCTGGTGCATGGTTTTAGTCCTGAGCAGGTAATACTGCATTCTACATGGGTGGTGAGGCAAAACAAATAGGTAGGCTGATATTGCCATACTAAGAAATCTAGACACTGGACACCAACACTGGCAAGTTCTAAACCTGGGATTGCCTCATAAAAGTGCTGAGGGGTCCTTGTGTCCATGATGCCAGCTTCCACATATTGTTTGTCAGTTTTCATTTAAACCTTTGTGATGCTGTTAGGCCAGATTTGTAGAAAGGAAATAGAAAGTTGAGCTTCAACTTTATTAACAAACCATGGTGGGGGACCCAGACTATTTCTAAAGGAGCTCCCAGAACATCAGTGTTTTAATAAGAACACCACAGCTGTGAAAAAAGAGGAGAGAGAAGGAGGGATAGAGGAAAAGAAAACTACCAGGATCCCATGGCCACTTGAGTGAGCTACACTGAAACAGCTTAAAATAGGCTGGTGGGGGTCTTTCACAATAAGGAAGAAAAGACTAGCTGACTTTTAAATGTCTTTACCAAAGTCTTTCCAAAAAGGAGAAAAAAAAAAAAACAAAACAAAACATGAAACTCAGGCACTCTAGGAATGTCTTGACCTGGACTACAAGGCCTGAGAAGCCAGGCAGGGCTTTGGTCCCAGCTTCCTGCNGAGGGACTAAAAGCCATGAACCTTCCAGGGAAGATGAAAGGCAAGAGGGCTCTGAAAAGCCAGGAGTGGAGAGAGTTCAAGGGTTACAGAGAGAAAAACTCAGTCATTATGACCACCATGATCCCTGCTAGACCTAATTTTCAAAGGCTNTGTAAAAACCGACTGTGAAACACTGCTGTGATGTTTTGGTGCCCTCTCTGTTTGTTATTTATAGTGACTTGGGGAACTAAATTTGGGAGACTGCATTTTGATCGTTTCCACGTTAGGGCTGGCAGTGAACTGGCTTTAGAACAAGGGTAAAAATAGGAGTTCATTCTCCACCCTCCCCTCAGGAACCTTCAGGCTAAAATCCACTTCCCTTCCTCTCTTCCTGCTGGTTGGAATGGCACCAGCTCATTTTCTACAGTAAATTTTAAGTCTCCCGCTTTAACTTACAGCTTACTTCCTCAGTATTTGACGGGGCATTGTTAGGGCTGACAAGTTTAGCAAATATTCAAGGTGTCCAATTAAAAGTGAAGTTCAAATAAATAATAAATAATGCTTTAGTACAAGTATGTCCAAATATTGTCTAGAATATACTGTGTGTGTCTATGTTGGCTGTCTTTTTTAATATTCTCCACTTTCAAAAGATACTTATATATAAAGAAATATTCATTTTTTATCTGACTTTCCAGTTTAACTGGGCATTTTGTGCTGTACCTGGCAACCTAAATTAAAGGAGATAATCTCCGGTGTTACTTCTGTCTGGAAAGTGCCAGTGTAGCTGAGGTTTCTAAGGTGAGAGCTTGCTGAAAGAAGCTATTACTGTCTGCATCTCACAGTTCAGGTCTTTCCATGGACTGCCTGTGTTTTCAGTGTCTTTGGTAAGTGGTTCTTATACAGCAGTAAATTATGAAAATGGTAAGTTCAGTACCCAGAACCACACACACTCCTTGCTCATTTAACTGTCCTTGAGCCAAGCATTATTCGGATGACATGGCGAGGTTCTGCTTAAAATAAAATCAGGATCCGTGTCTGCATGTATTTCAAAGCTGAGCATAATGTTGGTGTGTATGATACACAAATGTCTGTGTGATTTATTTAGGTATGGATGTTACCTGGCACACAAATCTTATATCATCAAGTGAGTCTATTAGACATCCCTGATGAAACTGTGCCAAGGACTTCCCTGATAAACAGAATTTTAGTGAAAGGCTATTTGGTCCCAGAATGATACATTATTGAAAGAAGGAGTGGCTGGGAGGACACTACTCCTCAGATGACTTTTTGGGAAAGTCTTTCNGTGTAAGTAGGGCAGAGAATGTGATGGAATGATGGTGTGCATCAGAGCCAGTGGCCATAAGAAACTGGTCAGTTCTGGTTGAGTAGAAGCAATATGAACTCAAGAGATGTTCAGGGGGCTCAAGACTCAGAGCAGGAGCTCCACATTAATGGTTTAAATCTGAAAGTTTTGCCAGAGCGCCAGTGCGGAAGGCTTAGCCCCAAGTCATGGAGATGAGACTTTGGGGAGGTGGCTGGCTCCCAAGAGCTCCGACTTTGGGAANAGACTAATCCACAAGTGGATTTACAGCTTAATGGGCTATCGGGAGACAGAAACTTCAGGGGTGGGGACTTATGGGAAGAAGTATGTCACTAATACATCTTTTTGACAGGGTATAATTTTTCGGTCTCTTCCTCTCTCTCATTTCTGACCTCCAGGCTGCCAGGAGGTGAGAGCAGCTTTGTGTCAACCTCCATTCAACTCCAAGAAGGTAACTTCAGGAGCTCTACCAGGCCATGAGCTCTAGGNGGGCAGGNGCTGTGTCTGCTGGCTTTTTATGTCACCAACTCCAGGAACACATCCGGGGATCAAGGGAGACCAGAGGACAGCAGCACCANGCAAGAAATCCACATCAAATGAGGACACTGACTACATCTCATTCACATTTTTCTAAGCTGGGAGCCGCCTTTGGCTCAGCAGCATGCTTTACAGTGTGTGTCTGAATGTCTGAACGTGAGTGAAAAAGTTTCTCTCTGCACACAAAGAAAGCCAGTAGAAACACGAATGCTAAATGGCTCTTCAGGAGGCCATTCCTTCCAGGCCAGGCACTGTTCACAGAAAAATAGAACTCCATCTTCAGGGACCGGACGTGACTGGGTTGGGGGTGGGGCTTTCAAAGGGAGAAGAAAGATCTGCTCTTTACACCCCCGGTAGCCCATTTACTAGTTCCAAAGCAACCTTCTTATTGCAAACACCCATCTGGCAAGCTGAAGAGAAGAATGCAGTCACAAAAGGAAACGAATAGTGTAAACTGTAAAGGAAACAGCTGAAATCAGTTTTCTGCACTACTCTTGATTAGCTATTTTCCAGTTCTAAGAGCCTGAAGCAAAGGGAACTGAAACAGCTATAAACAATGGCTGCTTTGAAATACGTTCTTTTTCCATGTCATGCAAGAGGAGACGGACCACATGTCAGCAGTCAACATCCACACAGAGGGTCAACAGCTAGCTGGAAGCATCCTTGCTTCTGGCTTAGGGGGTAGGGTGCTTTGCAAAGCTCTGGCTTGCAAAGGGTAAACACGTTTCTTTAATAGAGAGCCNCCACTCTCTGGGGTGTTTGCTAGTTAAACAATGGAGCCAGAAGATGGTTGTAGTAAGGGGTGGGGGTAGGTGTCTGACCTGAAGGAGAACACAATAGTGTAAGTGGTGGTGGGAGGCGCCTGAGTGGGCTTCTGAGGACAGGCACCACAGTCATGCCTATTCAGTGAGAAAGACAGCAGAGGTGGGAGGCCAGAAGAGGTCCCTCTGGGAGGATCAGCTAATATGTCCCAAGGAACCACTGTGCCAGGCAAGCTAATATGTCCCAAGGGACCACTGTGCCCAGGTGCAAAGGTGTAGGGACCTAGGTATCCCTGCTGGAAACTGAACACAAGTGTTAAAATCTTGAGGGATTTTATATGAGAAATTAGAGAACAGTCATATTCTTTTCTGGGTCAGCAGAGGGAAAGAAAGAGATGTCCTTGGCAGAAAATAAAGACCAGGAAGCCAGCAAAAGCTTGAACCCTCGGCCCCCTGCCTGATCTGCCCAGGAAAAGAAGAGAAGCTGCTGTCCTGATCAGATATGCTTTCCCCTTGGAGTCCTGCTAGGTGCTGGGTTTACTCACTGGGTAATTAGCAAAGTGAGTGGGCAGGTGAGACTGGACATTAGGAGTCTTCTAGTAGATTCTTATGAGGCATCGAAGAGTGCTCAGGAGCTCTGCAAGAATTCAGACTTGTTTTCTACTAACAATTTATAGCCTGGAAAAATTTGACCAAATTAGAAAGGTCAACTTAGTTTTTAAAAAGTACTAAAAATAGATGTAAAGAATGCAAGAAAATGAAAGGAAAATTTATGTGTATATACTTTAACTAAGATCACAACTTTACATTCCTTCCCTTACTTTTTTTTTAAGTGAAAGACAAATTTTGTAAGATGAAGGAGAAGGAGAAAGACCATTTTCAGTCTGAAAAAGNAGTGATGAAGCTACAGAGTGAACTATATACATCGAGAGCCACAGAAGGAGCAATTGTGGGAAAGAAGTCAAATGCCTGGAAAAGACGTCATCTCCTGGCAAGCACAAAGTTAAATAGAATTTTAGAGACAACTGGAAACTTCTAAGCCATCCGGTGGACGGCTTAAGAAGGAATCTTTGGTTGAAAATGTGTGTCGAATCTCCACTGTGTCTTGTAGGATATTATTGTAAAACTTAACATTCATAATTTAGTTCTGTTTACTTTGTCTGCTAGTCATATAAACAATAACCAATGACAACGTAAGAAAGAGCAGAAGAGACTGTGTATGTGCACATACACTCATGCAGAAATGTTCTGCAAAGTTTTACAAGTTGGGCAAATAAGGACTGATCGGTAGTGACTCTACCACTAGAAGACTTTCCTTACGGCCAGAGACGCATGTCATACCTGTACAAGTTTTGGGCTACATCGATTTCACTGATGGCATATCCCTGGAGATTATCAGTGAAGCTGAAGCCTGTGCCCACCTGATGGGGAGGAAANGAAGATGAGCATGAAGAGGCATGTTCCCTGGGGACATTCAGCTAGCCCCCCCGCACTGGGAGATGACCTCANTGATTCTGAAAAGCACCCCTCTGACTCCAGATCTCCATCATCATTCCATATACCACTGAGGCNTTCTGCTTCCCTTGGAAAGGGAAGTACACCAANTTTGGCTCTTTGGATCTAGACGTACATAAAGATGGGGAATCTGTTATTAAGCAACAAACCGTGAGTCAGGGAACCCACACCATCAGTGAAAGGCTACCTACCCCTTATCNAAGTGGTGATATTCAATGCTGTTTGAGATGAGTAGGGTCCCACAATGTGGGCTAGGCTAGCCTAGAGCTCATGATGTAGCTCAGTCTGGTCTTGAACTCACTATCCTACAGCCCCAGCCTCCAAATACTGGGATTATAGGTGTGCTCCACCATGCCTNGCTGCTCACTTTATAAATTNAATTCTAATCTCAAAAGGAAACAATGTANCTATATTTTAGAAAATATACAGTAATATATTGCTTAATGGTGATGACAACTTAAGCATTTGTTCTTGTAAGTCCAACACAGTGAGGACTCACACACACAAACCTAGAAGGCACAGTCCATTACATGCTGGAGGCATGTATACAATAACATGTTATTCTACTGGATACAGCAAGAAACTTCAACACAGTGACAGATATTTGTGGATCTAAACATGTGTAATGATTGAAGAGGTAGAGGAAAACCCAATTAACAGGAGTATCTCAGCTCCTTGATAGCCTTACAGGAACATCATTGTGTATGTGGCCTGCTGTTGATCAAAATGTCACCATGCAGCCATGACTGAATGTAGTAAAAAGAAAAGGGACATGGTGCCAGCACTGATGTTTCCTGGTGTCCTGTGGTATTTACCGGATTGTCGATGTAAAGCATGGAAAGGGTAGTGGTCCAAGGGAAGTCTCTGGCACGAACTGTCAAAACAGAAGAAAGGGCTGAGTTTTAACAAAACATCCCAGGCAAGGTGCTCCAGACCCCAGCACACTCTGCTGTCATCTCACCATCCTGGGCCTCCCCTCTGCCATTGTACCACACTCTGGAAGACCAGTGCCCATCACCCTTTTTCTTCTGTATTTTGCCCGACATAGCCGTATCTATAGCTAAAAATGCAACCATGATAATGAAACCTCATGAGAACTAACGTGAAAACACCCATCTGTCCTATTCTATAAAGGACTCCTATANNCTATACCAGGCTCTTGGATCCTCTTCCTCCTCCCCAGTGCTGAAGAGAACCACCCCACCAAACCTGGCACAAAAGCTTTTACAGTGAATCACAAACAAATTCACACTCTGAATGCTGACCCAGAGAAAGTGAACTACCTCCCCAGTGAGACAGAGATGGAGTCCACCCTGAGACAGTCAGAAGTTCTTTCTCTAGCCCTTCCTCCACCTCAGCCTCACCCACAGCATCTTGCTCTCAAGGCATCAGCTCAGTTAAGTGATGGACTCATAAAGCATTCTATTCCNGTGGATAATGAGGGATATAATTCCACCNTTAGGCCCATGCAAGAGGGCTCACCCAAATAGTAATAAATACCAACTGTTTTTGTAAGCCAAGAATGCTTGAGTCAGCAGCCGGCTTGCAGAAAACAGCTGAGACCCTTTCACCCACATTTGCAGGAGAAAGTAAGCCAGGCAGGACACTCACCCTGGGGCTCCTCCTTCTGGACAGGAGTTGCCACAAAGTTGTGTTTCTCTAATCTGGAACTATTAAGCAACTCCTAGTGGTTCTTGTGTTTATTCTAAGTTTGTTTTAGAGCAGACACTGGCTGGGAGAAGGCCCATGGGTAAAGCAGTCGAAGCATCACTTACCAGTCATGTTGCTTGTGATAACATAAGGCCCATGTTCTACAAAGAGTCCAAACATGGATGAACCTCCAGGACCACCCTGAAGCCAGAGGACTACTGGGGCATCCTTAGGCTTTATCTGGAGGGAACAGAGAAGTCAGTGAGCAGAAATGCACCAAGGTTGCCGCGTACACCCAAGTGCATGAAGCCTCTGTCCTNCACATCCTTGACAACATTCTAGAATGCCTCTGGCCCCAAGGGTCCCACTCTACTATAAATAAAGGTTGGTCACCTTTTCCTCTTTGGGATTGACATGTGCTCCACATGCTGGTGTCTTTCTCTGCCGTTGACAGCATCTTGTAATCTGCATGNTCTGTTCTCCAAGCACAGCAAGGGAACGGGAACAAAATAACTTCTGCCCCTTCCTAGTTGGCCCAGTCCCTCACACAAGTTCAGACATTGCCAGACTCCTCCTCAGGACACTGTGAGGAGGCTGTAGTGGGAGGCTAGACTAACTTATGAGGGCATCACTGGGAGCTGAAGTCAAGCATCTGGAGGATGATACATGTGAACACGATTTTCCTGTCATCTAAGGTCTGACATAGGTTCCCTCACGTGTTCTGGACTTTCNCTGAGAGAACACTTGGGAACAGCCATTGTCTGTTAGAATAGCCTTTTCATGAGGGGCTACCTCCTCCAGACCCATTCTCAACTGTCAGGACACAAAGTGACATAGCTAACGCCCTTGGAGCATTCAGACACAATAAATGTGATTGACTGTTTTAACTGAGGGAAGGGTGTAGAAAGTGCTGAAGCCCACAGTCAGGCTGGGCTTTTGGTCTGCAGGCCGATAGCCACAGTCCGCCATGGGTGAGTGACAAATACCTGCACTAAACTCTCCAGACACAAGCCCAGGCTTCGCTTGTCCCCAGCTAGGTGACTTTAGGTAAGATGCCTAAGCAATGTGGGCTTCACTTTCCACACCTCTAAAATGAGCATCGGCGCCATTATCTATAACATGTAGTTGATGGGAGGATGAATCACTTCCCATAAAACCTGGCGAGCACCTGTGATATGTGTTCTGCAAATGCTAGCTACTGCCGCAAAGGATGAACACTAAGGATTTAGAGGTGAGCTGCGCTCAATGCATCTACAAAAAGAATAGGAGAGTGCTCTGCTTGGTGGCTTTTCTTTGATCCTTTGGCCCCTATCATACCAGGTCTATTTTTTACTCCTTTATCTTCCTGCCTTGAATGTTGACATAC
>LZPO01087597.1:36367-59277 GCA_001675575.1 Neotoma lepida | reverse complement strand
ATATGGACAGATGGGTAGAGGAACATGAGACTGAGGACTCAAAGCAGCTTTTGAGGGAATTATTCAAAGGTGTTGGACCTCATAGATGAGTAATCCCACTGGCAAAGAGTTACCTATTTGACGAAAAAGAAAGCATCTATAAATGACTCATGGGTCTGAGTACNATCACAAGAGCAGCTGAAAGAAGGGAGGATTAACAAAATGGGAAGGAACAGAGGACTCCTGGGTCTGTGGGATACCCAGATAGCAAAAGAAGATGTCCAACATGGGAAAGATGGGGCCCAGGAGGATGAGCCCTTCGCTGGTAAACAAGAAAGAACTGTGGCAGCTGGGTGTTGACACACACCTGCAATCCCACTGCTAGGGAAGTGAAGACAAGAGATTAAGAGTTTATGCTGGCCTGGGCTACACAGAGACCCTGTCAAGATGAGGGAAGGAGGGAGGGAGGCAAAGAGGGAGGCAGGGAAGGAAAGGGAAAATGAGAAGAAACTGGAAAGGGAGAAAGAGCTGGAAAAGAAAGAACAAGGAGCATTTTATCAGCTGCCCTCTCAATTCCTCTAGCGACCCCTGGTGGCCAGTCACAAACTTGGCTACTCCTTCACCAAAATGCTTCTTGCATAATGAACAGCCAGCCCGGAGGAAGCACTTTTTCTTTCTACGCTAGGACATTCCACTGCTTACTATCAATGACTGGCAAAGAAAATGATCCCGTGCCTTCATGGATTGTCACTTGAAGGAAGCAAAATTTATGAGAGCTAAACTGGTCCTGACCTGGCCCATTACTTTCCTAACAGAGACACAGCAGCTATGCTCCTAGACTTCTCAACCATGTCTCCAACCAGATCAGACCCCAAGCTTTACAGACATAGGCAGACAGCAAGCCAGAGTATACGTAACTTTCTATTTGTATCTTACACATATTGCTGAAATGNAGAGTCAGTACATTGGGAACAGGGACTAAAGGCACCAATTTCAATCAGGGTGGCTGTTCTAGCTGGCTTTCTATTGCTGTTATAGACACCATGGCCATAAGCAATTTGGGTAGGAAAGTGTTTATTTCATCTTACAGCTCAGAGTCCATCACTAAGGGAAACTGGGACAAGAACTCATGGAGAGAATTGAACTGAAGCAATGACGGTGGAGAAATGCTGCTTACTGGCTTGCTCAGCCTGCTTTCTTATGTCTCTCAAGATCACCTGGCCAGAGCCTGCACTACCAAAGTGGACTGGGCCTGCCCATATCAATCATTAAGAAAATACTCCATAGTCCAATCTGATGAATACAATTTTTCAGTGCATATTCCCTCTTCCAAGGTGACTATTTTGTGTCAAGTTGACAAAAATCTAACCATTCCAGTGGTTGTATTTTACTTGAAAGATTCTACTGTGGTTGCTCTAAAGAATTTACACAGCTTACCACACTAGAGGGCAGCATTTTTGCTAGTATCCAATCTACATACATAACTTCTAACCAACCCTTTCTTCCATGCCACCTAAGAAACACCATACTAGGTAAAAGAATGTAACAGCCAAACAACTGATGGACTTTAAGCCCAGCTTGAAACAGAAGTGTGCTTTGTAAGTCAAGGAGTCCTTCTCTGTACACCTATATGTAGAGACTGATGGTTTGCTTGCTTTAAGTAACATGTTCTCTCTCAATTGAACTCATCAGTATCTGAAGTAAATGTCTTTAAATTCCCCAAAGTAGATTTGAATGGACTCCCACTCTGCCCCACAGATATCTGCTCTTATGATGCTTCAGCTGCCACACTGTGTTAAGCAAGGAAAAAGGTTTTATTTAAAGCAATTAGTTTTGTAACCAGAATCATTAAACAGCTATGCAGTACCATTTGAATTCTACACACATAGTCCCAACACATGTGAACAGCTTGCTTAAGATATCTGTGTGTTCCCAGAGAATGCTGCTCACCTCGCTTCGTGTTGACACACATTAGAGCATCTTTTACTATGATCATTCATCGGGAAAATTATNTTTTCTGGTCTCCTTATATCATTTCCAAACTCCACTGGGTTCTTCTCAAGCTTTGGCTTCTCTCCTCAAGCAACCAGCTTCAAGCGCACTGGACTGCTTTTCTGGCTCTTCCCTACTCATCCCAGGAGGTAGTGAAGACTTCTTAGGGCCTCAGGCTGGCTCAGAAGGAATGAGAGGCAGTGTGGATATGGGAGTCTGGTCTTATTTCTGCTTCAAGATAAGATGAAAATGACTGGAAAAGTTAATAACTTCCACCTCTGTGTAGAATTTTCATTTCCCCAAAAAGGCAACTGAGCACAAAAAAGTTCTCTACAGAGTTCAAATATACTTATGAATAGAGTGATCTATAACTTATCATTTTTAACTACTTTGTTTTGTTTCTAATGGTTTTGTTATTTAAGATCCTTGATGCCTCAAGAACATCGAAAAGAAAATATGAAGACAGTAGTCTTTGGCTTCTAACACCTGTTCTATTGCCAGTGGCTCGGTGGACACGTNCAGTAGACATATTTTGAGAAATCTGTTGACCCACAAGCCTTTCACAGGAATGGCCTACACTCATAGAAAAGCCCCATTGGCCATGTTTCGATCACATGACCCTTGGCTGATTTGATCAAAGGCAGATCACCTGATGTGAAGTTGGCCAATCACACTGTACCTTTAGGTACACACTGGTGAATACCTGTTGGTTCCATAACCAAGGTCAAGGTAAGCCTGCAAGCTGCACTTTGGCCAACTTGGCCAAGTGCCTGAAGAAGGAAAGCATCTTGATGTGCCAAGAATGAAAGTTAGTGACATGCTGGCTGATCTAGCCCCTGAGGTCTTTCCAGAATATTCTTGTTTCCTTGGGAGAGAGAATGAGTGGTGATACCACTTAGGGTCCAATCATAAGACAAGAACCACATAGTCATTTCCCTGTGTGATTGACCAGTTGCTCTATTTAACCAGAAACACTGTCCTGTAATCCTGCTCCGAGATGCAGGTCAGCTGCGGCCACAAGAAGTGCAGACAGCATCAGGCAGAATGGGACAGAAGTCCAGAGAGCTGACCCAAGTCCAGCATGTCAGACAGCTTCCAGTGTCTTCCAGGGAACAGGAAAGACAGTATAAAACACAGACACAATGTAGAATTCTCCAGAGGTGAGTAAAGAGGACACTAGGCTAAAGGGGAGAGAGCTTATTGAGGATCAATCCCACAAGGAGGGGTGTGGACACTCCCCAAAGCTGTGCTCCAGACCTCCTTGAAGAAGGCCTGGGAACAACCCTTTGGAGCTAAGTTCCCTGGGTTGCCTGGCCATAAGCTGGCCNAAGCTGGATGGTCACCTAGGCAGAGGGTCTCATGGTCCTAGTGAACAGCTAAGGCAGAGCATCACCAAACTGCGCAGCCAGACCAGGAAAAAGCAAAACATAGAACAGGGAACAGAAAAGGAAGGCAACTTTGTGCCGCAGTGCCAGCGCCCTCTACCGACATACTCACCCAATAGCAAAGATGCTTAAAGCTGTTATCATGGGCCATGGTAAATTAGAGCTGAGATGCAGAACAAGCAAGCATGCCCAAACCTGTGCAGTAGCCACCACTGCCTAGGTTTCCATGNCAGGGCTTAGTGAGTAGATACCAATTGTCACAAGATACTATAGCTCAGCCTAAAGGAACAAGGTGTTGGCTATCCAGGACTCTGCAGTGTCTTTCCAAACCTCAATAGTTTTTAAGACTTGATGGTAACATCATTCCTCATACTGTCCATGGGTCAGGAACAAGGTGATGTCTGGCAGGGTGGCTCTGGTTCAGGGTGTCTTGTAGAGCTAAGACACAGCCCTACACATCAATTAAGTTGACCTTCCAATTAAGTTGACCTTCCATATTTCAGTGAGATCAGAACCCCAGGGAGAATAAATGCCTTATACCAAGTTAAACAACCAGGAATTGCAGACCTCGAACAGAATCCCTGTACCTTGACCTCCAGTTCTTCTTTCCCAAGTTCAAGACCACTGGCGAGCTGTACTAGAACAGATGTAGAGTGCTGATCTGGACCATGGGGATCCTGGATGGGTAGGGAACCTGAGAGGGAGCTGTCATTCTTCTGAAACTCCCAGGTGGTTCTGATGAGCACCAGTGAGTCTGGATTCCTTTGCCTCTCCCACACATACTCTGCTACTGAGGAAGTTTGGACACCCAGAGGAGGGAGGACACCTGGCTGCAGGTGACAGATTAGGGGGCCCCTGATTCCACCTTCACTCCCAAGACAAGCTGTCCAGTAGGTTCTCAGGACACTTTAGAACATCTGCCTCCAGTGACAGAGAAAACACCTTGTTCCACGAGTGTCAGAGCATTCTCTCATGGCTGCGTGCAGGGACTGGTTAACTAATCCTGTGTCACCTTCATTTCCTGCTGTATGGCTGCAGAGGGTCCAACCTGCAGGTTCCTGAGTGAGAACCTCTTCATCTGCTGCCCCCAGTGCCTCACGGTATCTCAGCTCTTTTATAAGCACCAAATAAACCTGGATTCGCACCTTGTCCTCTGCAGGGAGAGCTAGGGGTGGACCTCAGGAAAGGGGCGGGGCTAACTCTGAACACTTCAAATTACTTGTGTTCCTTCAAATTACTTGTGTTCCTAAAAGATAAGGTCAAAATCTGGCTATCTCTTTCCAATGAAGCCAGCCTCAGAGTCTCTTTATCTTCTCAAGTGTGACAAATCCCAATGTCACGTAGTCATTTCCTTATCCGACAGTCATTAATCTACATTCTTGCCTGGTGATTGGGGCCTTCTAATTTGCAATTTCCCTCTATTTCTTTTAAAGCCCACACACTTTTATTTATTTGGCTCAGTACTGGTGGCAATTGGTATCACCAAAGTGATAATGGTAATAATAGTCCCAGGACATAACAATAAAAGTGATATTTATTGTGGGTTGGCTATTTCTCTAATCAGCTGGCTCCATTACTTCTTTTGCCTTGAGACCCAGGTCAGGCAGCTAGTTCTTCCGATTCTCACTGTGAACTGAGACAGCAGATGCTCTGTGCTGCTAGGAAATGTGGATAAGTGCTCTGGCCACCCAATCCTGACTAATTTGAGAGGTCATACTTTCAACCTCTGTACCCCAGAACCTTCTGGGATGACTTTTCTAGAGAAATGACACATGATGGTCAGACACAAAGATATCTAGGTCAAACACTGAGCTTTAAATTCTGGCTCAGTCAAAGGAGCAATGGGCTTGAGCACAGGGCTTGTGTTCCCCTAACAGCATCCTCCAGAGATGTTGTCTTCTGTTGGCTACAGTGCACTGCCCATCCCAGGCACAAAGCCTGCTGTTTCCCCTACAGTATTCCCACTGCACACTCATGTTGTCTTTTGAATTCATTAGGCACTGATTTGTAGACAATAACAGGGGAATCTCACAGAAATAACAGGAAAACTAAACTAATCTGAGAAACGGCATCCAGAAAATGACTCAGAGGATGCTCTGAGTGCAGCATCCTTCCTGAATCTCTATTTTTGCTACCCCCATTTTTAAAAAGGTGTCATATTTCTCCTGACAACAATGTCAGCTGCTTCCCTGGGACAGGCAAGGAACTCATATTTCTGCCAAATGCAAGAGACTTCCTTCTTTGTGGGTGGCAGCTGCTTCTCCTTGGGTACTGTATCTGTCCCACCCTGTTCCTTAGTTCCTAGCTGGAAGCCTTGGATATCTGGTTGTGCCTGTGAACATCCCGGTGGGGTGTTGCACAATCTTTCCCTACCACACCTGTCCACACTATGCCCTTTTCACAAAACTCTGCCTTCTCCCCAAAGCTTGCCTGTCACTTCTTGCAGAACTCAGAGCCTAAGGCCTTTGTGTTGAGACAGTACATAGTCAGGACTTCTGGGACCATCTTAGGATGTATTTATGGCTATAGCACTAGCCCAGTCAGTGGGTGAACAGCTAGGTTCTCAGTTAACTAAGAGGGGGAAAACTAACAAGCCAACAGGCTGACCTTGAACCCGTGGAGCATAAGCAAACTGCACCCCCTTCCAGTCCAGCACACAAAGCCATGCTAGACCAGGCCTGCCAGGTAGAAACAGAAGAAAAGAAAACCTTCCTTCTGTTGTTTGGTTCTTCTCTGATCTTTTACTAATTGCTGTTCTCTCAAATCCGAATAATTACTACAGACTCAACATTCAGTCATCGATGAAGAACTTCTTGGTACAAAGCCAGGTTGGACAACATAGAAGAGAAAGGAGAGAATCGGGCTTCACTGGGTGGGATGAGGTAGAGATCACAGAGATAGGGAGGGTGAGGTGACAGAGGCTGAGCCCCAAAAGATCTTAGTGAAATGCCAAGCAGGATTTGGAAAGCTGACCTGTAGTGGGCAGCAGTTCCAGCTATGACCTGGAAGCACAACCCCTACTGAGGCTTCTGGTTGCCTTAATAATTTCCCCCATTACTGACCCCCATCCTAGCCCACACCCCAAAGGGATGCTGGTAACCACAAACCCCTCCCACCTGGGTTTGATTACTATGAGCACTTTTTTCTGGTGAAGTTGGGGATCACTGTGGAACAGATCAGTAGCCTGGAGAAAGGAAGGGGGAGGGAAGAATGGGCCAAGGTTTAGTCCCCAAATTTAGCCCTGTAGGCACTAAGTTATAATAAGGAAGAAGTTCCAGGTGTATACACAGTATTGTGTCAGTAGATAACAATAATGTACAATACATTCCAAAAAGATAGAAAAACTGTTTTGAACATTTTCACCACAAAGAAATAAATGTTTTAAGACATAAACGTGCACACCTGCATTTGAACATCACACTATTTAAACATCACACAGTGTACAGATGTATCAAAACATCACAAGGTAGCCAATAAAGATGTATGACTTTTATGTGTAGATTAAAATTTGCTACATAACCAGGTGTGGTGGTACATTCCATTCATCCAAGCACCGGAGAGGCTGAGGCAGGAAGTTACCACTAATTCAAGGCTAGCCTAGACTATATAACAAGACCCTATCTCAAAACAAAACAAAGTTTAAATAAATACATATGTGTTTCCTAAGTCAAGTATGAAGCCTCAGTTGGGGTTTGGGAAGCAAGTAAAAAGAGGAGAGAGGACAAGGTGTGGAAGGAGAAACACGAATGGATGGAGACAGCAAGAAACACGACGAAGTC
This sequence comes from Neotoma lepida, assembly GCA_001675575.1. Lineage (NCBI taxonomy): Eukaryota > Metazoa > Chordata > Mammalia > Rodentia > Cricetidae > Neotoma > Neotoma lepida. The sequence continues at coordinate 52,142 of LZPO01087597.1, read as the reverse complement.
CTGCTGGGAGCTCATGGAGATCTTTAGACCAGCTTAGGGTGTGTATAAAGCCGAGCTCCGAGACCAGCACAATACATGAACACAAGAAATGTCTCTATGTAGTAAAGTGGGGTAATATTTTTAGGCCTCATTTAGGTCAAGTGGCCTGGAGACCTCTGGGCTGTTTGTTGCTGAAGGTCCCTTAGCATCTGTCACCCTGCTGGGCTCTACAGGGAGCACACCTCAGTTTCCCTGCCAGCTGCAGTTGATCNATGGCTTGCACTAGGGAGAAGANGACAGTCATGCACAAGGNCTGACCTTGGACNTAGCCACCTCTCCCCATCTGTCCCATCTCTCCTGAAACTCTGTGCCCTGCGCTCCTCAGTTACTCGTTCAACAGCCACACAGANGAAGAAATAAAAATCCCTCTAGAGTCCAGGAAAGCCTACCAGGAACAGTGAGGGTCCAAAGACCCAACCTTCAACACCTGAAACTCTTTATCGCTCACCTGCCNACCTCCATTCCCTAAAGGACAGCTCACTGTGAGGTGAAGTACTTCAGAAGTCATGTGGTTTGGAGNGAGAAATAAGTCAAGAAAACAGCAGGATAGTACCAGTAAAAGAAAAAAAAAAATCAGCTTCACAGTGACACTGGTTGAAGCAATTTACTAGGTCATTAAATATGCAACACTGTTGTATGCAAATCATATTCAAATATGAATACCAACCTCCGCGGAAATAGGCTTTACTTTGCTTTCTCCAGCTTCTAAAGCAAATCCAATTTGGCAAGTGAGAATAGAAAAGGGCTCTGTAGTGGGCTTTTAATGTGTTTATGTACCTCAGCGCCTCTCCCCAGAGCCCCAAAGGGACCTTCAACCTTAAAGTGTCTTGTTCACAAAGACCGGTGTGACCTGGGCATGNGCTAAACCTCACTGGCGAGCTCAAAAGCATCCCCTCCTGTGTCTCCAGNGACCTGGGAAGGTGAGTAGCCCCTGAAGACCACAAGTGAGCCTGGTGACTGAGCTGTGACCTGTTAGTTCCAGCAGCTCCCCACTCCACCCTCTCAGGGGCTTCTCCCCACCTCTTCCTTTCCTTGCACTCTCTCCAACGCCCACCCTACCCCAAGTNTTATTTGAATAAAACAACAATTACAAATTACAAAGAAGGCTGTGACAGGAAGGGGGTACCGTGTTACTATAAGTGTGTGTTGGGGGGTCTCCACGCCTCCTACACAACATTTATTCATTTTTAGAAACATATTAAGGTACTTTTTAAAGATTCTTAAGGCTTGTGGGAAATAGAAGTTTTAAGTAAAGCAGGGGAGGGTAATAGACCATANGGCCTCAAAGCAGTAAAAGGACTACTAGGGGCAGAAGGCACAAAACAGGGGTGGGAGGGGAGGCAGCTGGGGAAGAAGTGGGGAAAGAGCATCAGCAAAAACAAACTGCACGTGGAAATTCCATAATGAAATCTGTTACTGTGTCAGTTTTCACCTATTGCTTAACCTATCGTATGCTAATTTCAAAAGAAAGGCAAATAGGACTGAGGAGCTGGATCAGTGGTCCAAGTCCTGGCCCTGAGGATATGAGGACCTGAGTTTGGATCCTCAGTACCCACATAAAAAAAGATGGGTTTGGTAGCACACGTTTGTAACCCCAGCATTTCAGGGACAGAGGCAAACAGATCCCTGGGGCTGGTGGCCAGCCAGGTTAGTAGGATCCATGAGCTTCCGGTTCAGTGAGAGACGCTGTCTCAAAAAATAGGGTGAGGAACAGATGAGGAAGACACATTGATCTCCTGCCTTCGTGCACATACATGTACCCCCCCCACACATACACACACAGAGGCACACAGGAAACAAACAATAACGAAACCCATGGGTCTACTCATGGAAGCTACCATGTCCACTCCATCTGGAGTGAGCTCCCCTCAACTCTCCACTACAGACATTGAGCACCTACCCGAGCTGGAAAGAACCAGAAGAAGAGGTTGCTGTTGTAAGTCTTATTCACAGTGATGTAGCCAGCATAACTCTCCAAGCTCATTCCAGGGAAAGGACTGACCTGGCTCTTCTTTTGCGCTAGGGAAGAGAAAGAAAATGTACCCAAAGATTAGAGAACATGTTCCATGAGGCTGCTCAGGCTGGCTGAGACCTGTCCTGACCACCAGGCCAGGATAAGATGCCAAGAGGAGGCTGGCATGAGGAATACTCACAACCACAAGTTCCAGCCTCCTCCAGCTGGTCCCATAGGTTCCCCATTCATGGTGAGGCCAAGGTCAAGGGAAGCTGTAAAGGGGGCCAGGATCGGAAGGGGACCAGGATCCAGGTCTTTGTAGCTGTTTTTTTCTTTTTTCCTAAGAAAAGGAAATCACCCATCACCTCTATCACTTTAGTACCTCAGGTGTTTCTACTGCATCCACTGAGTGGACAGGAGGAAGGGTGCAGGGAANCAAACTAATCAGTGGGAGTCTTGGGGCAGCCTCTGAGCCCCACCTTCTTGTTAGGAGTACAAAGTCTGCTGATCTCTTAAGGATCAGGTCTGAGGTCCTCAGAGTGGCTGGAGAAAGGTATTGAGCCTGGGGTGACCTCATGGCTACATAGGGGGCCAAGTAGAACAGGGGACAGTTGTGGAGGGCAGAGGCCCTGGATTTCTGATGGCAGCAAAGGGACAGGAAAGGAGAAAGAGGACATGTTCGGCCAGCTTTGGGGGCCTTAGACTAGATGATGGTGATGGACGCTAAGATTTACAAGGCTCTGACAAAAGAGACGCATAGGAAGGGGAGGTAATNTGCCCAAGGCCTCCCAACATTACAGAGGAACTGAGGCACACACACCCCAGCAGCCACAGCCAGACTGCAAGGCTCTTCCTTTCTGCCTCCTACAGGTGGCTGCACTGAGTCAGGGTATAGGCAGCAACAAGTGGGAGAGAAGTAGAAGGGACAGGATGGACAGAGAACAGAAAGTGGGTTTGGGGGCATGCGGGAGCGAGAGGAAGGGAAATCAGGGAGGAAGAGAAANGCCCTTCAGTACAGACTCAGTCCAGAATGGTATCTCAGTCTGAGATATATTAAATTGGAGAATGCTTAGGAGGTCAACATGCCATCAACCGGTGATANCCACTGTGGTGGGGCATCTCTCCCCAGCCCAGCACTCAGCCACACCACTGACAGAGCAAAGAAATCTACCACAGTAAGAGTATTCAATCCCGAAGGGAGTGATGGAAAATCCAGGGCCTTTCTCCCACATACCCCTGACACAGTGCAGCTACCTTTAAGAGGCAGGAAGGAAAAGCCTTGCAGCCTGGCTGCGGCTGCTGGGGTGTGTGTGCCTCAGTTCCTCTTTAATNCTGGAGACCTTGGCACATTACCTCCCCTTCCTGTGCGTCTCTTTTGTCATAGCCTTGTAGGTCTTAGCTTTGAGACAACGAGTTCCCTTTTTAGAAATGGACGTGCCTTTCCAAGGGGGTGCACTTCTGGAACACACTTCCCCGCCCTCCTTGTTTGCACTCCCTAGCACAACTGCCTAACCAGCTTTGTGACTCTGGGTGGCAGCAGCCAGCAGCCTCCCTGTGCTGTCGATTCTCAACTAAGAGAGGTGCACTCTATAGGGGTCCACAGGAACACAGAGTTATCATGTCTAAGCCTGTCAAGAGAAGGAGCTTAGGGGCTTGGGAGATCACTCCATCTGTCAAACGTTTGCCTTGCAAGCATGAGGATCCGGGTTGAACTCCCAGGACCTACAGAAAAAGTCAGCTTATGTGATGTTGAGTGTTGGCAATCCCAGTGCTGAGGAGGACCCCNGGGGCTTGCTGGCCTGCAGGTCTAGTCAAATCAGTGTGTTCCGGGCTAGTGAGAGACTGTTCCAAAGGAGATGGATAACATTACTGAGGATGACACCCAGCATTGTCCTTCGGCCTCCCCACTAAAGCACATACGTATACATAAGTACATACACATGAGTACATACACACAGGGAACAGGGAAAGAAACAGAAACTTGCACAGAGCANAGCTACCATTAAAGTGCCAGTGGTGATGGAGACCAGGCAGCAGCTGTGGGGAGAGATAGCGGTGGGGCACAGGATAGGTCTTAGTGGGAAGTGGACTGAGGTTCCAGCTGGAATAGCTTGGTAGAAAGACAGACCTAGTTTATAATCCTAACTCAATCCCTCATTAAGTCACTTCATCTCCAAGACTCTTTCCTTCTATGCAGAATGTGGGCACTGATTGCCCTACCAGAGGCTTTCCGTGAAGAATAACAAAGAGTACTTATCAACGTGCCTGGGAGGGAACCTGACATAAAACAAGATTCTGGTCTCTAGGAGGTGGGTCTCTAGGCTAATTTCTTAGCCCTTGAGAAATTACCCCTAAAGGAAGCATAGCAGTCTGGGGAGCTTTGCCTTTTTTTTTTCCTCCCAACTTCTCCCAGGCAGGATTGCTTAATCCAAGCCNATTAGTTCTGCCTACTCTCTTGCCAGGGGTGCTTGTCCCTCTTGTGTCTGAATGTCCCCACCAAAACTCAAGTTGGGTGTTGAATACTCATTTTGAGAGCGGGGCTTCGGTGGGTGATGAATTTTACTTGTACCATCAGAGTGGGGCCCTGATCCAGCAGGGCTGTAGCTGTATAAGAAGAGAAGGACATAAGCCAGCACCTTCTGTCTCACTATGACGGCCTGTGCTGTTTCAGGGTTCTATGAAGCACCCATGNCCAGAATGATCTCACCAGATCCCACCTCCGGTCTTGGGCTCTGCAGCCTTCAGAACTTCAAGCTAAATAAACCTTCATTGTTTATAAACTGCTTGGTCTGTGTGAATCAGTTACAGCAACAGAAAATGGACTAACACCTCCACCCCAAAAATGTCAAAGGAAAAAGGAAAAGGATTTTAAGAGAAAGAAAAGTGTCTGGGGAACTGTGATGTTTTCTGACTGTGATGGTTTGAATGAGAATGGCCCTCATTGGCTCATGTAATTGAATGCTTAGTCATCANGGAGTGACACTATTTGAGAAAAATTGGGAGGTGTGGCCTTGTTGGAGGAAGTGTGTCACTAGGGGTGGGCTTTGAGGTTTTAAAAGCCTGTGCCAGGCCTAGTCTCCCCTCCCNGTCTCTCTCTACCTGCAGACCAGGTTGTAACTNTCAACTACTTCTCCATCATCATGTCTGCCTCTGAAACTNTAAGCAAGCTCTAATTAAATGTTTTCTCTTATAAGAGTTGCCTTGGTCACGGTGTCTCTTCACAGCAATAGAACACTGACTAAGACACTAGGCTTGCCTCACCTCCCACTCTTCCCTCCAATGGTCATTTCCTTCCTCTCCTTCTACTCTCAACCAAAGAACATCACACTCCAGAGTTGGAAAGCCCTCACCTTAACCAAATCTATTAATCATCTCANCATCAAACAGACAGACATCCATTCCCCAAAAAGAATNACCAAGAAGTAAAAACTGAAGGCTGGAATNGGTGAGGTACAATCCAGAGAGAGGTAATGGGTAGGACAGGATGAGAGAGAAGACAGAGAAAAATGAGAGAGGTCAAAGTNCAATGAGAAAAAGAGAAAATGTNTAATNGGAAGGTGCTGGNGGGAATGGNNTGTGGGCGNGAGATGATTGGATCAATCTGTGTCGAGACCAGCGCTGCTCAGGGTCTGTAGACTAGCTCTAGATTGATTTGGATGCTCACTTCTCCCTCCCCCTTGAGAATTCCTGGTTTGCAGCTCTACTGACTTGTACTTAGGCATGTCCTGTTCTTTTTCTCCTCCAGCAGGAGCCATAGGGAGGCATTGAATGTGTCTTACTTCATCTCTGAACCCCTGGGACTTAGCATGATAGTTCACATACTTAAGACACTCCATAAATACTTTTTAATGAATGAATAATAATGAAAGGGCAGATGAATAAATGGTGGCAGCCACATACAGTAGGATTAGCATATTTCTACAAACTCCTCTGGAGAACAGACCTTATCAACATCTTNACAAATTTTTCCCTTTTTCTTTTTCCTTTTCTATTTAATGAAAGAGTGTTTATGCCCTATTTCATATTTTAAATTCCTATTCACCAAATCACAGTAAAATAATCAGAAGTCCCCTCAACTAACATGAGTTTTAAATATGTTTGAANGTGTCTTTCGTCCTTAGCCCAGAGTCAGCTGTTAGTGCAGTTTGGAGAACAGGCTCCCACCTGTAGTTTTTTTAATCTTTCCAGCACTGTGACATACAATAAAAAAGTTTTAAAAAACAGCTAAAGAAGGAAAAGGTTTTCTTTGAAGTCATCTCACTTCCTCTTTGCTGTTTACTGCTGTTGCCAGTGTTTGTGACGTTAATACTCTGAGAATAATTGGAGTGTGGCCAGTAAAGGGTTGAACCAGCCAACTGGGGTACATATTAGATCCACAAACACCCCAGCCACCCCNAGTGTAGACAACACACTTTCAGTCCACAAGTAACAAATTAGGACCCAACAGCAAATACCCTTTGGAATTTGTAAAGATANAGTGTTTGTAAAGATGCTAAACTTTGCCTTCTGCATTTTATTCCAGAATGTAAGGATTTATTTTAGCCTNAGAGAAAGCAAACATGCAATTACAATTACATAAAATTAAGCTAACTAATTGGGTATTAAAAAAATTAAAATTCCCCTTGTCTTTCTGTGAACTGCTGTTTATCTCAAAAACATTCCGTTGCGATGTTAAGACTCCCATTCCTGCAGCTTTGACAGCCTGCATTACCAACAGGGATTTAAGGGGGGAGCTGACCATCTGTCCACNGCTCCCTGAACTTTCAGGAAAGCGGATGAATAAAATTATCCTTAATTATGTTGTCGGGCAGCATCTGAGTCCCCAGATGTGCCAGCTTTTGGATCCACCGTTCAAATCCCATTCAGNGATTCTGAGTGCAAAACACACTTTTAATGATGGAAGTTACANATCAGTCACTCAGTGCCTCACATTCATGGGATGAAGACCTGCTGGGCTTGCTACCAAAGAACNAAAGAGCAAGCTTTCTCCCTGTGTATGCCCATGACGGTGGATGCTCCTAGGCCAGAGAAGCCCCAAGGGAGGGATNGGGATAACCCTTTGCTTGGNTGGATTCTGTAGTGTTCTTTCCACTCAGTTCTACCACACAGGGCACAGACATGCGATGGCTTCTCCANTTAATGCATTTGCNTAGCTGTCTCCTAATTCANTGTGCACAGAGACCCTTCTTGGGTCACCCATGTCGTACCCACAGCCTTGAGTCAGGAGAAGGACACANGNCACAGCGGTTCATAGTGTGGTTGCTAGGCAAAGGTTATGATCTCAGAACTGCCACTTACTGGTTTTATAGCTCTGGGCAAGATACTTATCTTCCTAGAACTTTGGTTTTCTCATCCANGCAATGGGAACAATAATTATATGCTCTTTATTAGGGTTGCTCTGAAACCTANGTAAGCTAATATATGGAAAACGTGGTTCCTGGCATATGTTTGAGACTCAAATGTAAATTGTATAAGTGTTTGCTAAGTACTTATTGTATAAAAGTATTGTGCCAAGTATTAGGAAACAATAAATGAATATTATTAATCATTATTTATTACTTNTTTTAATTCATTACTTATTTTAATTGTTTATATTATGTACTTTATTTAAAATTTATTAATACTTTATTATTAATCATTTTCACTATTACTATTATTTTCTGCCTAGATGATNTCAATATCATCCCTTCTCAAACTTGTGAGCATACTTACCTTGGATGTAACAGTTCAGCTGCATTCCTTAATTGGTTCCCATGTATTAGCACATCTATTTCAGAAGNCCACAAGCTTCTTAAACAAAAGAAAATAGACTAGAGTAGGCAAAGCACAGAGCNCCACAGCCTTCTCTGCTCCCCTATCTCTATTCCTAGCTTCCCCCTTGAGCAAATCCAGATGCNCGAGTCTCCTTCTTTGCATGAGGCTGGGTAGGACTTGGCTATAATGACCTTAACCCTCTTTCAGCTGGACATCAAATGGTTTTCTTTGACTTCTTGTTAATGATATAAATCTGTCCATCAGTCTGAAGTTACTAAGGAAGCTGAGCTGAGTGCGATCTGGCACTACGGGATTGGGTTGCTGATGTGTTTCAGATACATCTTTAAGAATCAGCCCATGTGGCCAAGTAGCCATCTTTCTGTGAATTTGGTGCAGAAAGTAAAACAGAATCCCTTTTTTATATATTCTGATTACCCAATGAAGGCCTTTTCACCTCCTTGCAGCAAAGAGTTGGCAAAATCTAGAGCCAAGGCAGATTTCGTGGAGAAACCCTGAAGGTAGAACTCAACCTCCTTGATATTAAAGAAAACAAGAATGGTAGCAACCGGTGAGGAAACTCTGCTTTAGTTTAGACTTTCATGTAGAGTATTTAGACTTGCTTTCGGTCTTTGAAACCATGATTTCCCCTAAACTTCTGGTCTCATCCACCCTCAGTCCCATCTAACCCTCCTGCAAGTCCCTCTGTGTGTCTCTCCCACTCAGTCCCCTCCAGCAGCTCCTCAGATNGTACCCCACTCATCCCTTCCTTCAGCATATACTCATTGTCTGTCTCCTCTTTGCTTGCAACCCTCCCTTGACTCTTTCTGGCCACCAGCCCAGTCCTCTGCTCCTTTGTACAAACAATTCCTTAAAGCCAGAGCCTGCCTGCACACTATTTGTAGCTCAGGGGTCAACTGGGTTCCCAAAGATGAGGTTCTTTGTGGCCACAGTGACTTGCCTAAGCACCACGACACAGTAAGAGCACATGCAATCACACACTTTAGTCTAGTAACACTAAATGCAACTTCTTCCTATTAACTCATAGGTATTAACTTCCTTCCTGATAGTCTCTTAATGACGCCTCTGCAAACACTAAGATTTGGGAAGACATTTACAAGGTTTGGGGAGTTTTCTAAGTTGTTTTTTTTTTCTTCTTCACTAGATTTCCCTGGCATTCTTCCAAGTTATGTAAGATGTTAATTAAATCTGCATCTTTCTAACAAGGAAACTGAGGCCTGGGCTGTGGATAACTTGCCAGGTGAGAGGCACAGCAGAGTGGGTGGAGGGAGACCCTGTGAATGCGGAGCCCTCACCTACCAGCTGGCATCTGTGTGAATTCTCGCAGGTCCTTGGCCCTCCTACTTCAGTCTTCCTATGTGGACATACCTTGCTTTGTTGAGGAGTGGGAATGTCAACANTCACAGTTGAAAGTTGCAAGGTCTGTAGTGTCAATGCTGTCTCACTGGGAGACAGTCACTGGTTTCATAAAGAGAAACACTGCANCTTAACTACATCAATATTCCTTCCTCAACCACCTCATTTTAGCTCAAAACTCAGCCAACACATGGCATCAAGTCTTTAGTATTTGAAATAAAACTGAATAAAAATACTGACAAGTGTTGGCACCTTGGGGGATAATTGCTTTTAAAACACCATTGAAAANGTAGCAATAGTTTTCTGATACTTACCCTCCTCGATCTTNCCAGCTTTGAGATAAGGGCTAAGAAAAAGAGGCCAGCCTGCATTGCCCCCGAATGGCCTGGAAACGAAGGTAGTTCGGTATATGGAGCGAAACAGTCCATCACCAGGGCTGACCATGAACAGGACCAACGAGACAGTCACCTTCAACATGGCACCAACCGGTTCTTGGCCTGGGGTGAGAGCAGTAACATTCCATACATGAGTCAAAAGTCAGTATCTGCCTCTCCCCTTCACATGCAAGAAANCCTTTGGTCTACTAAGAGAAAAACAAAACCCAAAGNAAAACAAACAAACAAAAAACCTTTCCTATTGGGTATGAAGGCAGTTTGCTGAGCACCTTGGACATCACCTGNAGANAAGTAANGCCCACCCAATCCCTGTTGATCCNAGCCTCAGCTANCTAGAGAAAGATTCTGCAAGGGGTTTACAATATACCTGGAAAGCAACTGTTACATTTAAAAACTATGGCCTGGAAAGCAAATCCAGTAGAGAATTAGGCAACACCGGGGAGCAACCAGGGCTCTAGAAACAGCCACTGAGGAAGTGGTAGGGACCATTCCATCACTGCAGAATGGCAGGGCATTTGGTGCACATTTCAGGTAGAGATGACGTAGGGTGTGCTCTCCAAGGTGACTGAAAATGAAAGGGGCTTGAACTCAGGCCTATGGGAGCAACAGGAAAAGCACGCGCGCACACACACACACACACATATACACACACAGCACCAAACATACAGGAGATGGCTTAAGCAAAGGGGAACCAAGGGTTTCCAGTGCACTTCACAGGAGAATTTAAAATAAGCTATAGGTTTCTCTAGCACTGCTCTGTGTCTTACAAATCATAAGTTTTATATCCAACAACAAAACAGAAAGAAGAGATGGGGGATCCTATAACTATTTCCAAGTCCCTCTGCTCATTGTCATCTGAGAAGTAAACTTAAGAAACTAGGCCCCACAGGACACATACNTGCCTATAATCCTAGNGGTTCAAAGTTGGGGTCAAAAGGATCAGACNTTCAAGGTCATCTCTGACCACATAGTGAATTATCAGCCAACATAGGGTACCAGGAGAGTCTGTNTCACACAACAAACAAAAAGTTTGGGTGTGAAAGGGGACAGAGAGATGATTTAGATGCCAAGTGCTCTGGCTACTCTTATAGAAGACCAGAGATTGGTTCCCCACATTGGCAACTTACAACCTCTTATACCTCCAGATCTGTGGATCTGATGCCCTCTTCTGGCTTCTGTTGACAATTGCACATAGGTGAGCATATCCACATACAGACACATGCACACGCACAGTTAAAAATAAAAATAAATCATTTTTTAAAAGAGTGAAGAAAAAGGAGAATATTAGCAACAAACTTTAAATGTCATTTTTGCTGAGAGCATTCTCCTGGCATATCACCACAATGGCTTGAAATCATGTTGTCTGCCATCCAGACTTTACATAAACACATAAGTTGTGTTGGCAGTGGGCNTTCCTGTATATTTTTAATGTGTTTTTAAGCTGATTTGAATATCCTAATAGCTCCATCAGAAAGGCAAGAATGGTTCACATCAAGGTTGGGTAATAAAACTGGGCTTGATATGTTGTCTCATGTAAGGACTTGAAGGTAGAGAACCAGGGCCTGACTTCAGGGGCCCTGGATATGTGGGGATACATGAAGCTCCTGTGAGGTGTGGTCAGAGGCTGTTCTCATTTAAAGTCCTGATTTATTTCCATCATAGTTTTTCTTATCATTATATGGAGTTCTCAGTTTATTGCATTAAAACACTGTTCTCTTGGTTACTGAGCTTTTGTCACTGCCTTAGTCTTCCACCTGAGGCAGATGTCTCTCTTGCCACACCTCAACCCCCACCCTGCCTAGTATTNACAGCAGCTGCACCTGCCAGCACCTGGCTCCACACCACCACNGATACTTAAGCATGGTGGACAGCCTTAGCTCTAAATTCTGATTTGAATGGTTTTATTTTAGAGCTGGGGATGGAACCCAGAGCCCTTCACATGCTAGACAAGTACTCTGCCACAGAATCATAACCCCAGCAGCTCAATTCTAAACAAAATACTGTGCAGTGAATGAATACCCCCATTGACTCAGGTTTCTGATTATAAAAGGAAATATACAATTATGCAAATACCATACCTGATTTTGATTTTCAATGCTTCAAAATGTCAAACCATTAGAACATTTTAAAAATATAAAATGTGTACAAACCTATTAACCACATGTTTAACACAACCCAATTTAGCATATTACAAAATACTTGGTTGTGGCAAATTTTAAAAGCTTTTCAGCAACATTTCCCCACTGAGGTAAGGGTTTATAATCATAATTTGATTGAATATATGACCCTTGTCATATCTCTCAGGGTTAACTTAATAGAATTCTCTACTCTTCATGTAAATAAGCTCATCCAAATATAGCACATAGCTAAAAATGATTTTGCCTATTATTGACTATAATAAAGAACCAAATGAATTTAGAAATTGAAATTAAGTTCTCAAGAGACCGAAGGGTAATGGCCACTATGGCACTGTTAAGATATTGTTTTTAATTATGTAAATTTGTTACACCAAGGCTTTAATGACATAGGTACTTTCAGAGAATGCCTGAAATCAACAATTCTGGTGGTTCTGAAAAGAGAAGCATAGTTTAAAGAAAATAGTAATAATAGAAGAAGCTCTTCTAGGAAGAGGGTCCCCTGGGGTAGACACAAAAACCTACCCTGTTGTCTAGTTTCCCTGTCTTCCAGCACTAGGCCTCCAGCCTGCTTAATGGTGCCATTAATATTTAAACAACCACTGTAGTCACAGCATTGCCCCAGAAAGCAGAACTTCACTCAACAATATAAAAAAAAAAAATAGGTGCAAGGGGGCTTGTTTTAATTGACATAAATTTAGTACACAAAAGTAAGAGTTAGATCAATTTAGTAGGGCTCATTAACATTTAATCAAATAACTACTGGAGTCATGGTTTTCCCCGTCCATGAATTAAGGCAACAACATACTTCATTTCACAGTTCTCATTTAACAGTTAGAATTCCACAGCTGCTCAGTGTCATCTCTCCTAAGGGAAAGGAAAACATTAACACCAATGGAGGAATGGGGAGAAAAAAACAAACCAGCCTTCTCCGATGCTTTTGATGATCCTAAGTTGATCTAAATCTCTCATTTATTAAACACGGGGTACTCTCTGAATGAATAAACCCATCCTAGACAGAAGCTGTGACTTACAGAATATAAGAAAAGAAAAAGAAATCTGCTGACCACACATTTCATCAAGCCTACTTGAATGAATATGAAGGGCAGAGAACAAGAAGGGATCAGGGAAGATGGCCCTCTTAGTGATCAGAAACACAAACTNGAGGTGAATCCCAGCAATATTAGTAGAATCAAATNAAGGCATTTCAAAGTATGTGCTTGCTAAAACCACTGAATATTAGTTAGAGTCCAAGTGTCATACAACATTTATATTAAACAAAGCAATCTACCCCATTGTTCTTTAGGATAAGAAAACAACACACTACATCTATAATAATACACCAGATAAGCAAGTTACCACTCAATAAAGTTGATATAAACAACTGAAATGGTTAAAAAGAACACTTTGGAAATACAACCAAATATTGGGTCAAGAAAAGTAGACCACTAGACTAGATTTGGTATTTTCTCCTTGTTTTATACTTTTTGTAAGTTTCTAAGTTTTCTATAATTAATCTTATAAATACAAAAGCACAGTTTTTCTGATAATTTGATTTTCCTTCAGACAAAAGGAAGTGACAGATTGACATGACAAAACCAGGGGGCTTGTTCCTTATTCCTCATTACTACCTGGTTATGACCTCTTGCGTTTCCTAGGAATAAGGTTCTGTTTGCTCTTTTTTCTCGAACATTCTATGAAGATGTGTCCTGATCTAAAGTCACAGAACTTCAGAGGCTCCGAGTGGGGTTTTCCTTGGTAACTTAGAAGGATCTGGAAAAAAGTGAGATGCTATTGTCATTCATTATTACTGTATTTGTGTCTGGTTCTGGTTAGAGTCTATAACAAATATGTATGTGAGCATCACTAAGCAAANGTGTGAGACTGATGGATCTAAAAGGACCAAGGCAGTCTAGATCTACAGAAGACATTAAATGTTCATATGATCTGAGTTAGGTGTCTGACTGGGTAGAAAACCCAAGTCTGACCACAATATGGACATGGTCAGGAGGATCCCATGATCGGTGAGTAAGTGGGGCCAAGACTCAAAGCCAGGATTCATTTATGACTCTGAGTCTATCTGCTTTCCACTGCCCCCATCTTAGACCATTCGTATTCTGACTCTCGTCTCAATAAACACTGGTCTTTAGCCTGTCCCAGTCATAGATTGTTGAACAATACACAAACAGACGAGAGATAGATGGAATACAGGGATGTCAGTCTTTCCGTAGAAGGTCTACCATCATAACTCATGGACCTTGGTAAGATAGCAGCTTCCCTGTGTCTTTCTCGGTGTGGCAGACCATGACCAGGACAGTTGTCAGTTACATCTTCAGGAGCCCTGAGAGACAGTTCTTTAACACGGATACTGTTTTCAAAACTCAAATTATAAAAATTTATCATGGAATGAGTTATATCTTAAAGCAAGTTAAAAAATTAACCCCCAAACTTAACACGTTCTGGTTATTTTATTACTAACTTCAGTTTGGAGTCATGCCTTTTTNNNAAATATGTCTGGTGGGTAGTATATGTGAAANCTTCCTTCCACACATCTTTTGTCAACTGTGTTTTATAGGTGTGGAGAGCTTGATATCAGCTATGTCAGCAGTATTTGCACCAGAGAAATCGGCAATGTTTCAAACAAGGTCTCTCTCCCCATGGAGTCCATTGCTGTAGAGTTTTCTGCACATCGTTATCTGTAAAGTGAGCTGGACACTACTTCTTATCAGCTCCCACTCCAATCCCCACCAAAGTGGCCAGCAGAGAGNACATGGAGAAAGTCCTGCTCTGTTATATCTGTGCATTTGAGCAAGAGTAGTGTGCTCAGTCCAAAAGCCTTAGGAAAAGAAACCCAAAAAGGTCACTTGAAAGTGCTTACTAGTGAGAAAGAGATACAAAATCTTAGAATGAGAACAAAGGCTAGCACACACACACACACACACACACACACACACACACACACACACACCTCTCCCCTTTACTCTTTCTTGCTTCTCCCTTGTACACTATTACTGCTCCAGCCAAAGCAATAATGTTTCATGTGATAAACATTATTGCCATGATAAAAAAAATAGGCATTTGGATTCCTTCACACATTTAACTGCATTTTAGATTCCCAAAATGATAAATAATATTTTGAAAAATAAAACAAATCAGTAACAGACACTTCCATGGAAGCTGTAATTTAAAAGAATACAAGTAAGTAGTTCTGCTGTTTAGAAAAGATTGGGGCACCTTGCAGGGTTCTGTGAGNATAAACGAAGCATGAGAATTTGATAATAAAGGGCTATTGTATAACCTTGAATTAAAAAGCAGCTCAAATCCTAAATGTAGCCATTTTGCTGAAGGATTTCCATGTAAGCAAATGAGTGAAATAAAANTTATTTCCAGATCTGCATTGTTCATTTCCTTAAAACATTGTTTCAATTTCTAAAATTGGTATTTGAATCAGGATACACCCCTAAGGTGAAGGAGGCTTTGGCTGAAGTGGCCTGGCATGCCTATCTCATTTTCCCGGGCTTCACTTCTGGCACAAGACCCGGCATCTGACCTTTCTGATGAATTTAGCTGTTGCTGTCTTTGCCACCACAGCCTTGTACTAGCAAGAGTGGGACACAAACTGGAATTGTGTGGCAGGTAAAGAATGAGCAGGGTCAGGAAAGGAGAAAAGAATGCAATCACAGGCTGAACTGTTGAGTTCATCTTGGGCTCTCACTGCACTTGGGGAAATGAGGGAGGTCAGGGGAGAAGGGGAAATAAAGTAAGCATGCCTCCGGTGTTCCTAAGTGTTTGAAACAGATCGTGTTCATGATCAACGGCATCATCATGCCGTGACACTGGAGATGGCAGCCAACTGGTAAACACTAAGCACGCCTCACATACAAAGCACTGTGATAATTGCCTTAGTCTTTCTTTCTAACCCTTATCAGGTGGGCAGTATAATTGCTCATCCTATTTTGTAGTGGAGAAACTGATTCTCAGAGGATTCTTTCCTGGATTCACACAAATCACACGTAACAGAACAAAGAATTCGGGGATCAGAGCTGAGAACATGATACCCCAAATATGACACCATACAAGGGCAATCTGACCCTTCCACTCTCCCATCTAAAGACCTGGCCACG